>OY723396.1:29053701-29113701 GCA_963210295.1 Ophion ellenae | reverse complement strand
AACTTTTAACTTTAAAGTCCGCGTGGAGGCGGACAGACGACGAGCATGCGAATTTGAGCTGCTTTGCTCGCGTGTGCTCCACTCAAGTGGTAAAGAACGTAAGGGGTCAGGCAGGGAACGCGAGCAAGAGAGAGAGAGAGAGAGAGAGAGAGAGAGAGAGAGAGAGGGAGAATATTCGTCGCTTCTCGTAACGAGATTAACTTATGAAAATCGTGAGCTCCGCAACCGTGGGAAAAGCGCGCTCGGGCTCAGCCACACTGTTATCCTCCCAATGCGCGTTGTAATAAAAACCGCAATATTCGCGTATGAGCTTTCTCGCTATGCAGCGACTCTAGCCTACGGTCTCGAAGCTGCTACATTTTTTTTTAAGCTGCGAGCGACGATGACTTATTACATGTTATTCAAAGCGTATAAAGTGTTGAAGTTTGCGTCGTTGGAACGCAGCGAAAGCTCTTTTTGACAGTTTATTTTCCTTATTTTTATTATCATAGAAAACAATTTTTTTATAGATTTATATTGCACATCGCTAAATAAATATCTTAAAAATGGACGAGGATTTTTTTATCGAAAAAATGTGTCGAAGGAAATTAAAGGATATCAGAAGATTCAATTTTTATTGCATTTCACCAATGAAAAGTTCAACCTCATAACTATATCGACGTTTTTATTCACTGCCACAAAACGATATATATTTATCTTGAAGACATATTAGAATACTCCTTCTAATGGAAAATATATGTTCGACTCTAATAGTCTTTTATTCAATTGTGTCAACATTTTCTGCGAATCCAAATATTTTTTTTTTCTTTACATTTCGTTTCTCCTTTGCGATCGGTTTTCAAATTATTTTTGCCCGGCTTGAAAAACAGAAGAAAAACTATTCCTCTTTAGCAGAGCCCCGGCGCAAGATGAGAAACTTTTAATTGACGACTGTTCGTGATGCTTGTTAACGAACAAAAAAAAAAAAAGATCGGCGAAAATTCTGCAGTACTTTGCGAGCATTATTCACTTCGGTTCTTGAGGCACGTATATATAGTTTCGCGATGGAAAAAAAGTTGGTGCTGCTTCTCGGGTGACTTAAACAAATACAGGGGCGCGGAGGAGCGCAGTGAGGTTGACGGAGGAAAAGCCTCGTCCGCTTCTATTCTCTTCTACGTCTCTCCTCTTCTTCGTTTATTCTTCACTGGCGAAAGACGCGTTGCGGGGGAGGAGGCGAAATAAAAGCCACGTAGGTCTCGACCGAGTTTTATTTTTGTAAAATCGTCAAATGTTCATAGCGGAGACTCCTGTTGACGGAAAAATCTCGAGCAATAGACGGCTAGTGAGCTTTTGAACTGGCGGAAAAAAGTCAACGAGAGAGATAAAGAGAGAGGGACGAAAAAACAATCCGGGGGATTGGAGTAATTTTCTAAACGTTCCTTCGTACTTTGTTGCCGGCTTTTACGACCACTCGCATTTTTATTCCCCACTCGTCACCTCGCTATTTCCGGTTGCCTCGGAAAGCTCCTCCCTTCGGCGTGTCGCCCACACTGCAAGAACTAGGCGTGTTTAACGTGTGTTCAAAGTATGTAGAAGCAACACAATATAACCCGTGCGGAAATTGAGTTGGGGCTGTGATCGGGCCCCAATAATATTCCCCTAACTTTATTCGGGCCCTAGTCTGGAAGCCACATGGGGGCCGTTAGCGGCCGGTCACACTTTGTCAACAAGGGCCATTAAAGGCGCAACGACCGGGGCCTTATAAGTTGCCTCAATGGCGCCTCATCAAAACCATTTTAGCGCCCTGAAAATGCCTCAACGGCGCCTCATCATAACCATTTCAGCGCCATAAAATATCCGTATCAGTGGATATACGTGTATGTTAAATGCGTCAGGGTGTATCTGTATTTCGTTTTTACGTAATTGTTCATGTGCATAGGTGTGGGCGTGAGTACATGTGTATGTATGTGTGCGCGCGTAGAAATGTGATTGCGTATTTGCATGTGAGCCTTTATGACAAACTGCCATGACAAAATTAATACAAAAAATAATCCATTCTAAGGAATGGATGGGTAGTAGAAATAAAAAAAATATATGGGTCTACTGAATCACTAGAATCTATTTCCATTGAGGGAAAGATCTGGAAAACAAAGACCAATTTATTTACTTATCCTACACAGTCAGATAAAGTTTATGAATGGGAAATATCAGCGAAGTCTTCAGAAGAAATAATTTTCCCTATGATAGGTATTGAGCGGAAATTAGTTGCTATAAAAATGCCGAGAAAACCGGTTGGGACTGTTCACACTTATGCGCTAGCATTACTCCATGTATGAGTGAAACCATGAGTAATTGTTTGTATCCATGTAAAAGGTTTCATTAATTTGATAAATAAATACTGTCTGATGTTTGTCTGCATATTTGTGTTCATTGTTGATTTTTTATTTGCTAATGCCCTTACGCTTTCTTCCAATTTGCGTTTGATAATATTATTCGATCGATGTATATAATCGATTTGAATAATTGAAATACCATCAACCATGTAGCCTAAGCTATTTATACTGGTTTATCGCTATAATAGTCAGATCTGGGCCTATTGTGGAAATTCCTACTTGTTTATCCCTATACTGGCCAAGTCTGGGCCTATTGTGGAAATCCCTACAGGTTTATCCCTATAATGGCCAAATCGGGTCCTTTTGTGGAAATCCCTACAGGTTTATCTCCATAATGGCCAAGTCGAGTCCTATTTTGGAAATCCCTACAGGTTTATCCCGATAATGGCCAAGTCTGGGCCAATTGTGGAAATCGCTACTAGGGAAAGCACTAGGGAAGCCCTGAAAGGCCCTTTTTTTTATTAGGGATGTCCTATCAGTTTCCCGCACGGGAACACGCCTATTCGAACGCACATAAAGCGTGAGGAATTAACATACAAGACCCATATCTACACACATTGGACTAAACAACACACGACGATAGCAACACACGACCAAAAATAACACGAGAAAAAGCAACAAACTTTAAGTGTGTTAGTTGCGGGTTATTGATCATATGTTTTAAAAATCATCTTGGTTACGACATCACGTGAAAGCCATTAGTTGATTTGACATCGATTAATTAACCGGTTAATTGAAGACCACATTTAGTCTTATCTTTTTGTTTCACTTAGAGATCATTTTTGAGCTTGTCACGGTAGTACAATCGTGCTGTCGCTGAAAAACCCCGTAATCGAAAAAAATTAGAAGAAGGCTAGTTTTTTGACAGGTGATTTTGTAGGTGCCGCGGGTGCTCAATCCAAGTTTGCCTAAAAATCGGGGTGTAGGGTTTTTTTAGGGGATGAAACGGGATGGGGTTGGATTAATGCCAAACTACAACCCCTACGAGGTCGGCGGCGTGAGACAAAATGTGCAGAAAAATGCGGGCTCTAGTTTTGTCCACAGTGCCGAAGTCATGGAAGTTCATTTTAGAGGTGAAAAAGTTGGGTGAAATTTTGAAAAATCAGTTTTAATTCAATAACTCTTTAGAAAAAATTCGTACACTTTTTGTTAAAATGGGAACGTTGCAGTCCTTGAAAAGACGCGTCGATCGAGTATTTGATCATCACTCTCCGATAATATCTTCACCCCCCAAAAAATTGTTAAAATACAACAAAAAAATTGTTTATTGAATAACTCAAAAACAATCGATTTTTCGGGTATGGTTCAAATGTACGAAATGTAGAGAATAATTTTCTCTATATTTTCGTTTCTATGGACCACCCGTGAATTTTGCTTTTTCGAACCCCTCTCGGGGGTTGAACATTCAAAATGAAATTCTGGGAAAACTATTGACCGCGTGAATTCGCCGCCGTAGAAGAATTTATAGCTTGAACTCTCAGCTACATCTTTGTCCACAGCACCAAGCTCGTATCTCTTTATTTTCGGTCAATAGTTTTCCCAGAATTTCATTTTGAATTTTCAACCCCTAAGGGGGGTTCGAAAAAGCTAAATTCAAGGGTGGTCCAAACGAACGAAAATATAGAGAAAATTATTCTCTACATTTCGTACGTTTAAACCATCCCCGAAAAATCGATTGTTTTTGAGTAATTCAATAAACAAGTCTTTTTTAAATACTTCAACAATTCTTTTGGGAGTGAAGATATTATTGGAGAGGGATGATCAAATACTTGATCGACGCGTCTTTTCAGGGGCTACAACGTCCCCGTTTGAACAAAATTAGTATGAATTTTTCCTAAAGAGTCATCGAATGAAAACCCTCAAAATGAACTTCCGCGACTTCGGCGCTGTGGACAAAAACAAAGCCCGGATTTTTCTGCACATTTTGTCTCTCGGCACCGACCTCGTAGGGGTTGTAGTTTGGCATTAATCCACCCCCATCCCCTTTCATCCCCCAAAAAAAACTCCACGTAGTACAGCTCGACTGTACTACGTGGAAGAACCTGAAATTGGAATCTATTTTCCAAAATCCCGATAGTTCCATTCAATCTTCAGCGACGATTTTGTTTTGAGGCCATCACCAACAAGCAAAAAGCGGCCGTCATCGTGAAGCTGTATGAGAACCCAGCCTATGCGAAGACAAGAAAAACAGTGACACCTCTCATACATCCCCCATGGAAATTTATGTATGTAAAATATATGCAGAAAATATATGCTATATATGCTATATATATATATATATATATATATATATATATATATATATATATATATATATATATATATCGGTCGCATATATAGTGACGAAAAATAGAATAATACGTATATATTCAGTATATATGCACCAAATGTATGACGCATATATGACCCATATATTTTCGATATATTTTTCTGACCAAAACATATATGCTACGTATAAACACTGTATATGATGCATATATGAGGCATATACGACGCATATATTTTCGATATATTTTCAATTTATTAATATATAAATATAATATATAAAATATAATGTATAATATATATAAAAATATAATATAATATATAATATATAAAAAATGTATGCGTCATATATGGATCATATATGTGTCATTTATGCGTCATATATGACGCATACATTTTTTATACATATTCTTGACAAAAAATATATGCTGTGTATAAACACTATTACAGTTAAACTCAATAAAACTTAAAACTTAAACTTAAAAAAACTTAACTTACAGTTAAAGTACGCTATCACATATAAACACTATATGCAGATATGCTACGCATATCTGTATATATGTGGTATGTACGCAGTGTGTATGCAACATATATGCTACTAAATATATGTGGTATATATGCAGGGTAAATGCTACATACATCATTGATATATGATACATTGATATACAGTAATACCACGCATATACATCTCATATATAAAAACGTTACGAAAATTAGAATTTGGCACATATATGCAAGATATATTTTCAATGTATGGCATACATTTCACATATATTACAATTATTAATAAAATAAATTCGCAGTATATTTTTGCGTATATAAATTTCCATGGGGGACACTACAGAGTAATATATAAGTACTGTTGAGTTCAGTTCAATAAACGCATACATTTTGACGATAAAAAGCTTTTGTTATTCAATTTATTATACCGACGTATCCCATGTATATACAGTACTGCAAGAATAAGTGTTGTTTTTTACACACTTTGAGTGTGTAAATGGCTGTAGACACTTTTTACACGTTTTACACGTTTTAACGTGTGTAAGAAAATAACACACGCAAGTGTGTTGTTTGAACGCATCCATCCGTGTTATTTTCACACCGTTATTTTTCACACACGTTGAAACGTGTAAAAAGTGTCCACAGCCATTTACACACCTAAAGTGTGTAAAAACAACACATTTGTTTGTGCAGTGCACAGCCGCTCGTTTCAATTGCACCGCTTTGTCGGGTCAGAGGGCACAGGGAAGCTGCGAAAAAGGCCTATCGGACGAGCGGTCACCCAACCGAGTACCGGCAACTGCCCGGCGGGTATATCGATTTATCGTTCCTTACCGTTATCGGTGCATGATTTTTTTGGGTCCAGCACGTCGAAGCTTCGAAAAATTGGAAAAAATCTTGCGAAAAGGACGATCAAGTCACCGGCATCCCCGCGATCGTCATCAGCCCCGCGCTCATTTATCTTCCAGGCCCGAATTGCTCGATTCGTGAGCGAAATCGAGGGCGCGATTCGGGGAACGAAGAAATGGCAAAAAAACGCTCGATCGAATGTGAATGGCGACGTTAATCGATTGCAGTGAAAAATAGAGAGAAATTGAGAAAAATCGATCTTGAGCTTCCGGCGATTGGAAAACGATCGATACACAGCCGGCCAACGCGTAGAGGTGTGCACTTGAAAACGCGCTGAGACTAGAGCGAGCAGCGGTGGACTGGAGATATGTCGAGAGGCGCGCAATCGGGAGCACGAGTGCGGGCCAAGCTTCGAGAATAGTTCGGAGCGCGTTGTGTGCAGCGCACACAACGCTCGGGCGCAATTTGCCGCGGGAACTCGAGCCGAGACTAAAGAGTCCAGTCGCGAAAAGAAAAAGAGAGGAAACGTGGGGTGAAGATATATTAGAAAGAGAGAGAGAGAGAGAGAAAGAGAACTCGTCCGAAGCACAACGATATCTATTTGTAGTTGACCGACTCACGAGACAAGCTCGGCCTCGTATCGTCATCGCGGACATTAATTTCCCATAACGATCGCAACCGAGCATTCGTCGAATATTCGGGACCGAAAGAGGATATTTAATTTTGAAAAATCATTGAACCTGCGGCCTAGCGAGCTTTTATTTGATTTTCCATTAAGGGGTTACCCCCACTTGCGATTTTGAAAAAATCGATTTTTTTTATTGCATTTTTTTGAAGTATAAGTATCTGAGAATATGTCCTGAAAATTTGCAAGTGAAAGAGAAACTTTAAACGCGTTTTTCTCAAAATGGCATTTCTGAATTCGGTGACCAAGATTACTCGAACACTAATGAACCGATCTTCTTGAAATTTTGCAGGCTTATTTAATACATAAAAATGTAGTCTTTAATCGTTCGATTTTTTTTTCGAAAAAAAAAAATGGCCGTTTTATAGCCAAAAAACGGCCGTTTTTTTTTCGTTAAAATCGAACCATTAACTTTGAGTGTCCGCCATTTTGTGAAAAATGAATATTTTTTAAAATCCTTCGATTAAAGACTAGTTTATACTTATATTTGACTAAATCCATCCGCATTTTTTTTTCTTTAGATGATCCACTTCGCCGCAATGTTGGTCACCGCAAACCGTGTATATAAAAACATTATTTCATTGACGGCCATTTGCCACTAAACAATGTAATATTTTTCAATAAAAAAATTACTGAAAGTTCTTCAAGATGTGTTCTTGAAGATGGTATATTGATCGATTAAAAAAGTTTTGTAGTTTTCTTTAAAAAAATTCATGAAAAAGGCCTTTTTTGCGCTACAAGTGGGGCTAACGCCTTAAGGCCTTAGGCCACTCTAGAGGCCGAAAAAATAGGCTCATTGAGGATTTTTTTTCAGAAAAACTACAAAACAAATCGACATTACAAAAAAGGGCGTTTATCATACATATCAGTGACTGTATAAAATAATTTTTTCGAAGCGATTAATTTCAATATGGCGGCTGTACAGCGTTTATCTCTAAACTGCATTTTTTAAGTTGGCCGGAAACATAATCCAGACAATTTTCAACCGATTCACTCGAAATGTTGAATATATCTTGAAAAATACCATGTCTATGGAAGTACGCAGGATTTTTTTTTATATTGCATAGTTCATTTGTTATTACCAATTATCTGACGATTTTTTAGGCAAATTTTTGGAAAGTGAAAAATTTCGTCACATTATTGTTAATAACAAATGAAATATGCAATATAAAAAAGAATTCTACGTACTTCCATAGACGATGTATTTTTCAAGATATATTCAACATTTCAAGTGAATCGGTTGAAAATTGTCTGAGTTATGTTTCCGGCCAACTTAAAAAATGCAGTTTTGAGATAAACGCTGCACAGCCGCCATTTTGAAATTAATCGCTTCCAAAAAATGATTGTATATAGTCACTGATATGTATGATTAACACCCTTTTTTGTAATCTCGATTATTTTGTAGTTTTTCTGAAAAAAAATCCCCAATACGCCTATTTTTAGGCTCAAGCCTATTTTGGCTTATTTTTAGAAAATAGGCGACACGTATTTTTATATTTGCGGAATCTGATTTTTACGCGGTGAAACGCACCTTCGAAAATAGGGGTGTTTTTCGTCGATGACGTTATCATTCTCATCGCCAATGTATAGTACACGAAAAAACAAACATTGTTGCAATTTGAGTTTTTTTTTCGTATCTCGTATCGTTAAAATGTTATCGATGAAAACATCCCAATTTTCGAGGGTGCGTTTCAACCTTTAAAAATTGGGTTCCGCAGAAATAAAAGAATACGTGTCGCCTATTTTGACTCATTCTACAAGCATGCTAAATTTAACCGAAATCGGAGCGATTGACCTCGCAACCTTACCTTGTGAGAGAAATTTATGGTATTCGCAACCATATTTTAACTGTTTTATATTTCCCTGAGGGGACAATAATATTTTAACGCCATAATTACTGCCATAAGTCTAGTACTGCTTATTGATATTTTACTAGATGCATGAATTATGCACATGTGTTAACCACAACCACCAATCTTACAAGCATACGTTTATTCTTCAATGCTATATAATATTGTAGGTTGTCATAAAATGGATGTTCTCTGATACTTTCAAAAATGTACTCCCCCAAGACGCTAATAGTGATCGGAAACATATATACATCGATTAAAAATGTTGCCTGTGATTTACGCGGATGTTTATAGTGATTTGAACCATATTGTAAGATACGACCTGTTATATGCGTATTTCGCGTGTTATTCAAGTGTTGGTTCAAGGCATCAATGCCCGTCTACTAAATGCATAGAATATCTCATAAATCCAAAATACAATAAAATACGCAACCGAGAGTTCTACCTCGATGATTTTTCAAATTATAATTCGCCATTCCCTGACCTCCTGTAATGATTTATTTCGAAGACAATATTTCGCCTAATCGGAATTGAACCTAGAACTTAACTGCCTACCTTCCGCCTATCCTGCGCACGATGCCTACCGAGTACTTTTGGCATCTTTAGCACAGATATGGCATGAGGGACAAAAGTAATTCCGGCTGTACTTCCGAAAAGCTCTAACCTGCGATTTAGGTGAAATTTTGCACAGATCTTTTTTTTTTTTATATAAGTCACTGTTTAAATGAATTTTTGGCTCTTCGCAATAGTTTCATACCATACAATAGTGATTTATACCATATTATATGACACGACCTGCTAAATGCATAGTAATGTGTGTTCTACAAGAACAGAAGGTGAACTACAAGAGTAGCAGTAGTTCTTAAAACTATTGCGGTAGTACCTCCACAGAAGAGTTGAATTAAGAAATGGTTGAAATTTGACATATACGTTATTTAATACATTATCCAAACATCTGTGCAATTTGAATAAGTTTGACCACCCCAAACCTGAGATATTTACACTTAAAGTTGGCTTGGTTTACACGTAACAAATGCGTTATGATGGGCAAACAGAGCATCATTAATTCTACCGTCAAAACTAAAATTAAGAAATTCATAAAAAACGAGGATAAGCCACAGTAAGATATCACGAATAATGTGAAGAAAAAAATGAGAATGATTCATCATCTAGTTTCCAAGATATAACCATGAGAAGTCTTCACAATTTTGGTGCAAAGCCTGGCAAAGCCTGGAAAAAGAACAATTGGGGCAAAGCCTGGACAGTTCCGGCAAAAAGTTCACTGGCAATGGTCGATCAAAACCACAATACAAAATATATTTTACGGCAATAAATGATATCCATCGTATTATCTACTAGTACCGAGTCAATATTGCGTAGTTTTTAATTTTATTCATTACTAATTAAACCAATTATCAATCTTTTAAATATGAACATGGTATGTAAACTTTTGGTTGAGATTTTCGCAGAGGAACTACTACCTTAAGCTGCGGTTGCTCGAGCTGCAAATGATTTACGTCTTCGCTATAAGTGAACTTGACTATATTTTTTTTCGAATAGTCACTTTTCATAAGGTCTTCTAACAAATTATACTCGAAAAATGTAAATATTTTGGTGGTGGGTGTGGGAGGAGCCACGTATGTCGGTGCGCGGCCGATGACATTCTTCACATGCGGAAGTCCTAAGTCCCGGACAGATGATCTAAAGCAACAAAATCAAGCATATCTTTACTTTGTACACTATTGTGTATAAGTTGACCTACAATCAAGAAGAAAAATTGGAAAATAGACAAATAGTGAGCGATCGGAAAGACGTTTGCTTTTTTCCCAAAAATTTTCGTAGTTTTTGGCTCAGTATTTTTTTCAATTTTTCTTCGTGATTCTAGGTCAACTTATACACAATATTGTACGAAGTAAAAATACGTTTGATCTTTTTGCATCAGATCACCTGTCCGGGTCTTAGGACTTCCGCAAGGACATACGTGGCTCCTCCCACTCCCACCACCATGTTTTGTCAAACTTCAAAAAATATTTCGATGTTCAATAAAGACCGCTTAGTCAACATACCAAACATCAACATTCTATATTTAATACTTATCGCATAAAAAATTGGTAAAAAATCGAACATTTTTTGGCCCAACAAGGCAGAACCTTCTCTGAAGACCACAATGCAATTTTCCATTATTCCCCCTACGGTCATCCCAATAGCTGTGACATTCCACTTCCGGCCGAGGACCTAATCGAAGTCTGATTTTCTCTCGAAAGATCGCGATCGGTTTTTTTTTCTTACCTTGTTCGACTTCCGCATTGATATTGATGGTCCTCAGTCTGAGTTCCTCGTTCTCGTAAATCATTCCTCTCGAGGACTTTCGATCGAGTTTCCGGTTCGGCTTGACGCTGACGTCTCGCCTTCGGGCTCTCAGCATTCCTGCACCACCGATACTGACTCCGGCACCCGCCATTTTATCTGTCGTTAAATACGCGTGAGGGCGATTCTCGGTCTCCTCGAAGTCCCTCTGACGTGCTCGAGGATCCGCTTCCGGTGCTTAGTCGCCGCGCTCCAGTCGATGACGTCTGAAAAACGACACCGAGACAAAAGGTGAACACTGTACTCGTTTCAGTCAATCAACGAGACGGTTCTTCCGAGCTAGACAACGAAGAGACTTTTGTCTCTCGAACTAAAATTTATTTTTTATTCCTTTTATTGACAACGCAAACGCTGTTTTTTCTCCTGATGCTAACCAAACCAAAATTCTTCTAATATAAAGCGATGAAAAATCCACTATAGAATAATTGGAAAAAATGAAATTAATGGGACACACGCCTTTCTTTGAGGTCCCCCCTTTAAAAACGTTTTTCCGCAGATAAAAAAATACGTGTCTAATAGTTTTCAATGCTTTATCACATATATGAGTTTCAACAAAATCGGAGGCGGACACTTAAGGTAGTACAAGCGTAATCTTGGTTTCTATGGATTTTGTTCAAATTTTAACCAGACATTGTTCATATCATTATGCATGTTTGAGTGAAATTAAAAAAAATATTTGTCCCCTATAATTAGAAGGCATATGGCAACGCCGCATCGTTCCACGTATCCAATGACGTGAGTTTGCGCGGCATATTTAAAATAATACTGCAACACAAATTTTCATTTGGGAGTAATTTTTAATCGAAGAAAGTTTTTAATTAGTCATGAATGAACCAACACTTTTATTTGTTAATGAAGATAAAATAAACAATATAAAATATCAATATGTATAATGCAAATATTTTTTCATGACAAAATTTTTAACTTTAGGAACACGATAATCATTTTCTTCACGAAATATTGATCATATGTCTACGATGTTGCCATATGTCTTCTTATTATAGAGGACAAATATTTTTTACGGAAAATTATTTTGTCTAAATTTCTATGCAGACCCTGCAGTGTAAAAAGTTGCAATTTTAAAACCCACTATCGCCCAATCCAAATAGTCAACTGTTTTGAAATTTCACTCAAATATGCATAATGATAACAATGTCTGGTTAAAATTTGAACAAAATCCATACTACCTCAACTGATTATCCACGTAAGTAGTGAAGAATTGCATTCATGCCTCATCTTCTGCATAACGTTTGTGTTACCCTTCCTTTTTCGAGATCCTCACTAAAAATCCAAAAACCAAGGGTGCGTAAAAAAATTTGCTATGAAAACGACAAACATTGATTGAAAAAGGAATCGTCTCGTATAAAAAAAATTGTTCATTCCCATACCAATGAAATATTGAGATAAAAAAATAAACTATTTGATTATCTCTAGTAATCTCTGGTCCGATGGAATAATTCCGAAACAGCCTAAGATTCCATTTTTTCCAATAAATAATATGTTGGCCTTAAATGATGAATTTAGTCAGTCCAAGTGTTTTTTTCAGTTCACCACTTCGGGTGCCTTGCGATGATGATAAAGGTAAATAAAAAATTGAATAAAAATATGTTTGCAGTTGCGCTGCAAGGCGAATTTTGATGAATTCAATGATCGACTCAGGTCGTTACAGTTGAAGCTTTTTTGACGTATTTGAAAAATATCCGAGACCGCAAATTTACCGTCGAATGATGCTCTTCCTCGTTGCCTTCGTCTTCTGTCTTCGACGCTACCTCGGCTTCGTCTTTTTTCTCGTCTCGTCTCTTTCCTTCGTGGGGCGCAACGCATCGTTCTCCTTCCTCGGGGTAGCTGACATTTCCGGTACTGCAGGGTGGCGTTCTCTCTCTCTCTCTCTCTCTCTCTCTCTCTCTCTCTCTCTCCCTCTCTCTCCCGATCACTTCAACCCTCTTCTTCGCACCAGGACTTTTTCTTCCCCGTCCGTGGGAGGCTTCCTGTCCGAGAAGTCTCTCGGGAGGTTTTGTCGGTGCTCAGCGCGTGTCTTACGTTATTGCGGAGCTTTCGCGGCCTCGGAAACACCACCGGAGACACCGAACACGCGATATTTGCATTGGAGTTTCATTTTTCACGCTCACACGTGTCCATCGAAGGAACCACGACCACCCACGCCAGCGCACTACCGCGTGCACATATACATTCGCCTGCGTGTCTTCGGCGAAGTTATTTCGCGCGCAATTTGCCAGTTGCCATTAGTCGATCGTTTATCGGCAGCTTACTCCGGATGCTTTAGGGCCGTGCACAGAAACGCGACGTCACTGAAATAAATTAATGATTTTGATGTCTGCAGCGTTTCGATGCAACCGAAAACGACGTTTTCGGTTTGTTTAATTTCCCAAATTTGTTCTTCAGTCGAATTAGGTCGCAAAAATCACGTTTTTACATATCCTCATCGCAGATTTACGATCTTCGTTTGCGAAAAAAAGTTTCGGATCGGGATAAAAATAAAAATGATTAAAAAAACAATCATTACATTCCAACGTGCGAGCTTCGAAGTCATATAAAACATTGTATCTAAAGACGCGTATAAAAATGACGTATGCGATAAGAATAAAAAGAACAGATATTTAGCTTCGATTGAACGGGAATAAACTTTTTCGGTTTGTTTAATTTCTTAAATTTTTTCCTTGGTCGAATTAGGTCGCGAAAGTTACTAAAACGTTTTTACATACCCTCATCGCAGATTTACGCCCGTCGTTTGTAAAAAAAAAAACGTTTTGGATAGGAATCGAAATAAAAATGATTTAAGGGGTTAACCCCACTTGCGATTTTGAAAAAATCGATTTTTTTTAATTGCATTTTTTTTGAAGTATAAGTATCTGAGAATATGTCCTGAAAATTTCAAGTCGATCCGAACGAAATTGACTGAGATATGAGCGTTGAAAGAGAAGAATCCGCGTTGAAAGAGCGTTGAGAGAGAAACTTTAAACGCGTTTTTCTCAAAATGGCATTTCTGAAGTCAGTGACCAAGATTGCTCGAACACTAATGAACCGATCTTCTTGAAATTTTGCAGGCTTATTTAATACATGAAAATGTAGTCTTTAATCGTTCGATTTTTTTTTCGAAAAAAATGGCCGTTTTATAGCCAAAAAACGGCCGTTTTTTTTCGTTAAAATCGAACCATTAACTTTGACTGTCCGCCATTTTGTGAAAAATGAATATTTTTTAAAATCCTTCCATTAAAGACTAGTTTATACTTATATTTGACTAAATCCATCGGCATTTTTTTCTTCAGATGATCCACTTCGCCGCAATGTTGGTCACCGCAAACCGTGTATATAAAAACATTATTTCATTGACGGCCATTTGCCACTAAACAATGTAATATTTTTCAATAAAAAAATTACTGAAAGTTCTTCAAGATGTGTTCTTTAAGATGGTATATTGATCGATTAAAAAAGTTTTGTAGTTTTCTTTTAAAAAATTCATGAAAAAGGCCTTTTTTGCGCTACAAGTGGGGGTAACGCCTTAAAAACAATCATTACATTCCAACGTGCAAGCTCCAAAGTCATATAAAGAATTATCTAAAGGCGTGTATGAAAATGATGTATGCGATAAGCATAAAAAGAACAGATATTTAGCTTCGATGCAACGGGAATGAACTTTTTCGGTTTGTTTTATTTATCAAATTTCTTCTTCGCTCGAATTAGGTCGCGAAAATCACTAAACGTTTTTACGTGTCCTCATCGCAGATTTACGACCATCGTTTGTGAAAAAAGTTTTGGATAAGAATAAAAATAAAAATAACTTTTAAAAACAATTGCTACATTCCAAAGGTCCAAGCTTCAAAGTCATATGAAAAATTATTTTCAGACGTGTATAGAAATACGTATGTGATGCGAATAAAAATAACACGTATTTAGCTTGCGTGGAATTATATCGACATAAAAAAACAATTGTTTTTTGGTTAGGGTCATTTGTAATTAGTTGAAAATTTGGTTCAGGTAAATATATCTCATTGAACATCAAGCGAAATTTCAATTGATTCCAACGAACCATTTCTCTCAGTGCAGCAGCATTCGTTAACCCAAACACGCGGCTGCGCAGCTCCAAGAAAACTGTTCCTATTTTTCCTCCTATTTTCCCCTTGCAACGTCGATTTATATATTTCTTTCTCCCTCTCTTTTTGCTTCCTCTTTGCACTTTTTCTTACCGATTCGTCTTTTCTCCTTCCTATCGCTTTTACCGCCAGTCTAATTCGGTGGAAAAAGGCAACCTCGATGTATCGCGATAGGTGAATTTTGTTTCTTTTTCCGCCGCGAATTTATCGCGCGCCCCGTGCACGCGAATCCTTTATTTCCAAACACGAGCCACGTGAGCTCCGCGGCTTTTATGGCCGGGCGCCCCGTTTATTTATTGATGCACGCACGAATATATTTTCCAGCCCCATCGACGTATACGTACCTGCAATTTCTTGCGGGCGTTTATTTGTTTGCCACTTTTTCCCTCCTCCCTCGTTCCCTCGTAGCCTTCTCTCACGCCGCGTGATTTTATTAATGGAAAATTTTCTCACTCTGACGTAATTTCTTGCATGCCTTAGGTCCTCTCTCTCTCTCTCTCTCTCTCTCTCTCTCTCTCTCTCTCTCTCTCTGACGCGACAGCACCCACTCTCCTTCGGGTTATTAATTTTCATCAGTTTTTGTCCTTTCCTGTCCGTTTTTATTTTTCTCGACGACTTTTTGCACCCTGGTCGAGCTTTTTTCGCGCCAAACTTCGAATAGCTATTTAAAGCGATCTTGTCAAGTCGCGAAAAGCGTTTTTCCACATTGAGGAGTGATTCAGCAGCTGGAGAAAGGCGCGAACGATTTTTGGAATTTTTCTGGTAAACGTCAATGCTCGATTACCCGAGGACGGAGGCTGCGATCCAAAGAGGTCGTATAACGGACTTCCGGTCAAGCAGATCGCGAAACGAAGAGTTACCCGACCTGGCCACTCTAGAGACGCTCATTTTGATCCCCGAGCCATCGAGATCCGAGCAAAAGTGGCGGAGAAAAATGGTAAAAACCATCGCGCGGCTGATCGTCGATAGCCGTGACTGGCCCGTAGCTCGCCGAGGCTTTGTATCGCGCGCACGGCGCTGCCGATCGTGACATCTGGTGGTGAGAAGCGGCTTCACGTTGTCGAAAAAAAAAAAACAAGCGGAGTTCCAAGTCGCGCGAGACTGCTCCAAATTTCTCCGTGACTGTCACTTCACCTCACGATACTAATTGACTCCGCGAACAAGGAAAACAAATCTAAAAAAGTCACCTAAGATTCCTCAAAGTCTCGTCGAATCAATTGTGAACATCGTTGTCTTCCTTGCTGCCTCCTTCACTCGAGCTCCAGGCTCCAAGCATCGTATTATCATTTTCACGGGCTTTTCGCTACAGCATCCTCGATAAATAACATCGGGAGCTTCTGTTCCTTACTGCTCTTCCTTATACTTGCTTCTCTTTTTATACTTGTCTTCGCTCTTGTTCGTGAAGCAACGAGTGCAACGAACAGCCGAGGAGTTTAATTAATTTCTCGTAGCGAGGCTTTTGCCGTGAAAAGCGTACACCAGGGGCAAGATCCTCTCTGTTTCCTTTTCTTCCTGCGAGCTTTTCCTCGCGAAGCTTCTTCTTCTCGGCTCCTCCGTTGTGAGCGTCTATACGCCTCTGCGTTGCCTCGTTCTCCACAGGTCTGCAGACACACCAAGGGGAAATCTATTCACGAAGAGCTAGAACACGAAAAAAATTGAGACATATAGTGTATATATAGGGTGACTACTATAGGGTACCTAGTTTTTTAAAGACCTTAAGGGGTTAGGCCACAGTAACGGGTATAAAATCGTGTGCGAATTTAACAATATTTTTTCGTATGAGAAAGTGACTCACTCATCAAATTAATTACACATCTATTTAGTATGAATATCAAGCTGTTAGAAAATATGTATATTTTTTTTATGTACAAAATGGCCGACTACTAATATTCTCTTTTATCCTTTTTTAGGCGCTCCGCGGCGTGACATTTAGCATCCACAATTTTTTACTTAGAACAAAAAACAAAAATTCTCGTCAATCTACATTAGAATACCTAGAGAAGTACGTACGGAGTTGAAAAATATTGTTTTATTCAAAAGTTGTAGGTATTTGAATTGAGTTGTAGGGATTTGAATGAATTTTCAGTGAAAAAATTCGTATGAAACTGCTCATAAAATGAAAAGCTTTCGATTAAGGCGTTACCCCCACTTGTAGCTTAAAAAAGGTATTGTTCATGATTTTTTTAAAAGAAAACTACAAAACTTTTTTAATCGATCAATATACCATCTTAAAGAACACATCTTGAAGAACTTTTAGTAATTTTTTTATTGAAAAATATTACATTGTTTAGTGGCAAATGACCGTCAATGAAATAATGTTTTTATATACACGGTTTGCGGTGACCAACATTGCGGCGAAGTGGATCATCTGAAAAAAAATGCGGATGGATTTAGTCAAATATAAGTATAAACTAGTCTTTAATCGAAGGATTTTAAAAAATATTCATTTTTCACAAAATGGCGGACAGTCAAAGTTAATGGTTCGATTTTAACGAACAAAACGGCCGGTTTTTGGCTATAAAACGGCCATTTTTTTCGAAAAAAAATCGAACGATTAAAGACTACATTTTTATGTATTAAATAAGCCTGCAAAATTTCAAGAAGATCGGTTCATTAGTGTTCGAGTAATCTTGGTCACCGACTTCAGAAATGCCATTTTGAGAAAAACGCGTTTAAAGTTTCTCTTTCAACGCTCATTCAACGCGGATTCTTCTCTTTCAACGCTCATATCTCAGTCAATTTTGTTCGGATCGACTTGAAATTTTCAGGACATATTCTCAGATACTTATACTTCAAAAAAATGCAATTAAAAAAAAATCGATTTTTTCAAAATCGCAAGTGGGGTTAACCCCTTAATCAGAAATTCCGTACGTACTTCTCTGCGAAATGCAATTAGGAGCATAACTTTTAAATTTGAAGTAAATCGAGTGAAAATTGTTGAAGTTATTTGTCACGCCGATTGGAAAAAAGCTGTTTCGAGAAAAACGCGTTTGAAGTTTTAGGTACTCTATGGCCGTGCCAGAGGTGGGCTTGCGTTATACGCTCAAAGTCGGTGAAAACAAAATTTTCTTGCTGTAAATCGAATGGTAACTTATTCTTATGATGATAAAGCACCGTTTTAGAGAAAAAAATCGATTTTTTGAAAATTCTACTCTGGCCTTACCCCTTCAAAGTTTTCAATTTAACGGGCTACATCTACCTAGGTTAGTCAAAAAATTGCATTTATCATAAATATTTTTATTCAATAGATAACACCAGTCTAGGACTTTGAAAAAATAGTTGTTTTTTTGCTTAAAAATACTTTGGGGTTATAACAACAATATGCAATTGGTCCTGTAGCGCTTTTTTTAAGATTCAATTATCGAAATTATCGATTTTGGCAAAAAATCGATGTATTTCTTTCAAAGTGCGCTATTTTTTCGAAAATTAATTTTAAAAAATCCTAACGGAGTCTCATAGCTAATAATATATAGATTATCATTTTTTTTTGGTTTTTGTTCCAGGTCTTATACTTTACGAGAAAAACGTCGTCCCGTGAAGCTATTTGTAAAAAACACATTATTCAAGATGGGCTCTGTCGCCGCCATTTTGTATGAAAATAACAATAATTTATTTTAATACTTTCATATGTATTAAATAAACCTTCTAAAAAAATCCTATTCCTTTTTTCATACTCCCAAAATAAATTGTCAAGGGTTAGGCCTTATTTCCCACCGCTAGAGTGGTGTTATCCCTCAATAGTATCACCTTTGAGCTATATTGCCTAAAAATTTCATTGAAATATTCCTAAAATTGAATAAGCTACGGCTTCTAACAGTCGGCCCGACTAGTCAAACTTTAAACGCATTTTTCTCGAAACACTGTTTTCAAAGTCCGTGAATATGATATCTCGAGAACCACTCGATGGATCGGTTCCAAATTTACAGGGGATACGATGAGAAACATTTAAGGGTCGTTGATGATCTCACTTTTTCAAAAGCTTTATTTTTTAATAGTTACGTAAAAATAACGACTTTTTAAATAGATTTTGTATGCTCGAGTTTCAATTCGTCGGTACGTTGTTGAAAAAAGTAATTTTCAAAATCGACGATCGTCAATGACTCGTATTTATTGTCAACTTAAATAACCCTTAAAGGTTTTTAGATTTCGAAGGGACCGTTTGAGCTGGAGAGTCGCAAAAAAATTCATCATCTGCCGGCGGCCATGTTTTTATTGTTTTTCCGTACTTGATGGTCATTTTTTTTAAAGGCTCTCAATATATGTACCTTCGTGTTGAAAAGAATAGGCATTTCTTATCCACCAAGCGTTTCCCAGAAAATAAAGTGGAATTTACCCATTTTTTGGGGCCACTAGGTAGATGGAGCCTCCTAATTATCTTTATTCTGCTGAACTCAAAATGGAACTTTTAATTTTTTTTTCGAGCATACTCGTTTTTTTCTGGCAAATTCCTCTCGTCGGAAAAATACGCTATATTTTTTTTTCGAAGAACACTTGAAAAAACATTTAAAAGTTAATTTTTTACGATTTTTTTCACTAATAACATAAAATGACGAATCTTATGTTAGCCACCCTGTAATGTGCATATATATATATATATATTTGAGGGTGGTTCTGCAAATATTAAATTTGAAAGCCTTGAAAACAGCAACATGTGTTGAAAGGCAACATAAGATAAATATCACGGGTTTCGAATATCCTTTTTACAGATATATATATACACGACCATTTCTCTCTACAAAAAAAAACGATAAAAGTATATACAGGGTGTTAGGAAGTTCGACGCAAAGCCTCAAGGGGGCGTTCTGCAAGAAAAATTTTAGGGGTCACCTCGTTAGGAACATATCTAACCTAGGTTAGCTTAATCCAAAGTCTAACGATTTCGAGTTATCATGGTAATTAAATATGATTTTAGAAAAATTTCCCAAAATTAGGTACTAACTCGTTTACTTCTTATGTTAATGTTATTTTTTAAGAATAGCATTAACATAAGCGGTATTATCATTTTTTGACAAGATATCAATTATTCAACACGTCCCATTGAGTTGGTTGTGTGGATACAGATTATTGTATTGGTGTTTGTCGATTGAATACACATTAAGGCGCTATAACAGTGTGAACGCTGAACATTTGGGTGATTTTCGGGAATTTTTTGGAAGAAAGGTACTCAATTAAATGTTTCGTAAAATTAAGAAGATATTTGGCTATATTTGACCTATATTACATAATTTTTTCATAGAAAAATATTGAGATCCAAGCGACTTATGCGCTGCCTTCGGAGGCGCCAAAAAACAAGTTCCTCCACTGCTGACATGATTCCGGGCGATTGAGTAGCTGAAACCGAAAAAGGAAAAAATGTCGTTCAACCGGAAGATATTTCCTGTACAATGACGTAGGATTATCGAAAAATATGAAAATCTAACAAAATGTCGTAGTTATGAAGAAAAAGTCTGTTTTCTCGCCTAAAAATCGTCGTTTTTTTCAATGCCAAATCGTCAATTTTCATCCAATCAAAAATATCCAATACGTCATTGTAGAGTAAATGTATTCAAGAGTACTCAGTTCAAATTTCAAGTCAATTGGATAATTGCTCTTTGAGTTACAATGTCGGCAAATTTAAAAAATCTCATTTCGAGAAAAAGATTAATTATCGATTTTTGCAAGATAAAATGATATTGATATAAATGATATAAATGATAATAATAATTTTGAAAGTATAAACTGTCAAAAAAGCAACAAAAAAATCGATTTTTTGAAAGTGTCACATTGGTATAGCCCCTTAAGCTAAGACGCAAATAACTATTTAGTTACCAATTATTATCTGTTTGAACATTACGAACCAGTTAGTACCTAATTTTGTGAAATTTTCCAAAAATCATACTTACCATGATAACTCGAAATCCTTAAACTTTGGACTAAGGTAACCTAGGTTAGATATGCTCCTATAGAAGTGATCTATCACCCCCTTAAGGCTTTGCATCGGCATTTCTAACACCCTGTATATATATTTTTTCAATGGTTTTTTCGCAGAGAGAAATGGTCGTCAGACAAACACACTCGATACATGCACACAGTCTTCCTTTTTCATCGGATATACCAACGGCGAAGGCTCTGGCGATACTACGGGTCGTATCTTCGCTGATTTATTTAGTTACCCTCGAATCTCTTTCTCCAAGCCTCACTGCAAAGCCCTCTTCGCCCCCGGCAAAGGATTCGGTATCCGACAATCTTGCTTGATTTTCCTTATTTTTCTCGTCCTGCTTCTTCTTTTTCTATTGCATCTTCTTCTTGTGCTCTTTCTTCTTCTTCCTCGCCTTATGATAGTCTCGTTATCCTCTCTTCTTCCCTACAGCTGTCGATGTTAGGGCTCGGAACTCACGTGACGATCTCGCTCTTGCGATCAGCCGCGCACGACTATCTGAAATGAATCGAAAGAAAAACGTGGAATTCTATGACATCATTGTAGTGTCTGATTATTTTATTTATATTTTATATTTGCATTGCTCCATGTGGAATTGTCGCAGTGGAGAGCTATTTTTTCGTTCGATGAAATTCCGGTCGTAAATAAATCGCGATCGAATGAGTCGAGGAAAATTACATCGAAAGCTCTCTCTAGGATGTTGAAGTATCGGCGAGCTTTTTTTTGCACCTCCATTTTGAAAAATTTCAACGGAATGAAATGAATTTGTAGGAAGGAAATTTGAGAAATTGTAATTGCAACGTTCGGTAGAGAGTAATGTAGATTTTTGAATCTCAAATTCTTCATTTAAGGGGATAGTCGAAAAACCACTTTAAAAAAAACCAATACATTTTGATTATTTATCATCTTAAAAATATACCCTAAAAATTTCAAGGTGATCGGATGAAAATTGATAAACGAAGAATGCCCATTTTTTTCTCACCAAAATCAAGACTTTGAACAAACGCAATTTTTTTTAAATTTGATATTTCGGAATTTCCTCCAATTAATCATAGGAAAAACTAATATACTAACGAAATTTGTTTGATTTTTCAATCTTAGATAACCTGGTTCAGAAGGGCATTGCTCACCGCAAAAGACGTTTTCGCGAGGTGCTTCCTCGACATTGGCTGTAAACCGATTATAATTCAATATTTTGACACAAAAAATTACAGAGTGGAATTTATGTATAAATTTATCATCGCGATTTTCTAAAAAAAGCCCAAAAATGAGCTGTTTTCGGCTGATAGAACTAGACATAACTCGTTAACTTAGAATTTCTCTGACCTCAAACCTCACGAGCCATTTTTCTTCACCTTCAAACGCATGATCAAAGTATTCACCCTGGCCAGTGAAGGTGCTCAGTGGTACAAGAATTTCCTCATTTAAAAAAAATAAGGACGAGAAATTGTTGCGTAGCAAATTCACCTCAATCAAGCTCCAATCAACGATGAACCAATTTGGATGAGTCCAGGTAGCAAAAAATGTCTGCACACCCAATAAAACCCTCTTTTTTCCACCTGGGATGAAGAGCTCGCCCGTCGTGCGTTTCGCGCTTAAAATCGGCGACGCAATGCATCGAGGTGGAAAGATTGAAGCGGCCTTGAGCACCGACGTCTCATTTTGACATCAAAGTAATTTCGTTGCGGGTGTCTTACTCGAAAATCGTTGTACAGAAAACGCACTCGGGTCTGCAGTATAGAGTTGAGATGGGGAAGGTATATGTTTCCAGCCTAAACTTATACATATGCATTTCCACCCTCCCTGTTCTCACCCCCTTCCCTGCTGGCGTTCTTTTCGTGGGGTAGGCGAGAATCGAGTAAAACACCCCTGGAGAGCATCAATGGAACTCGGAACAACCACGAGTGCATGTACGAAGAACTAATTAACGAATTCAAAGAGATGGCAATGTGGCTCCCTTGCGCGTTTCGATTGCTCCCTTGAGGGGGAGAGAGAGAAAGGAATAAAGAGAGCGAGAGAGTTGGAGAGAGACAAAGGAAATGGTATTAATTTCACCAGAAAGTACCATATCGGTACAGAATGATATCAAGGAGGTAATGGTGCCGTAAAAATTGTGCACAATTTTTGTATATATAGGTATATATGTGAAACGAACGAGAGCCGAGTGAAAAAGATCTTTCGCTTAAAGGGCTAAGTAATTGCCTAGCTCAAGCAAGGAGTGAAAAATGTCGCTTCAATAGCCGTGAAAAAGCAGTGGAATGCGTTGACGAACGTCAGGCGCGGCGTTTTCAACGAAGTCAATCACTTGAATGTACCTGGTAAATTGATTACATCGGGAGACAGGTTCTGCAACCTGGCCACAATTCCAAAACACACAAGATTGAATTGAACGTTATTGCTTTTTTTTACATTGATCTAAGAGCTTGAAAATATCTCTTTGAAACTCGTCCGAACCGAACATCAAATATAGAATGGTCAGATATAGAAAGCATCAAATATGAAATTGCACATACAAAGCATCAAATAAGAAATTACTCATACAGAGCATCAAATATGGAATTGCTCATACAGAGCATCAAATATGAAATTGCTCAAACACTGCACCAAATCTGAAACTGTCCACGAACAAAGTCTCAGATATGAATCAGAATCTCAGAATGGTCCATACAAAGCACCAAATATGGAATTGCTTATACAGAGCATCAAATATGGAATTGCTCATACAGAGCATCAAATATGAAATTGCTCAATCACTGCACCAAATCTGGAACTGTCCACGAACAAAGTCTCAGATATGAATCAGAATCTCAGAATGGTCCATACAAAGCACCAAATATGGAATTGTTCATACAGAGCATCAAATATGGAATTGCTCATACAGAGCATCAAATATGAAATTGCTCAATCACTGCACCAAATCTGGAACTGTCCACGAACAAAGTCTCAGATATGAATCAGAATCTCAGAATGGTCCATACAAAGCACCAAATATGGAATTGTTCATTCAGAGCATCAAAAATGAAATGATCCATACAAAGCATCAAATATGGAATTGCCCATACAAAGCACCAAATCTGGAATTGCTCGGATCAAGCCTCAAATATGGAATTGCCCATACCAATTCTCAACCATAAAATGACCCTCTTTAAATATTTTATCAATGCGCCTTGATTGGCAGAAATCCAATCTTAGCAAGTACAATTGTCTCCCCTAATAATGTCCCACAAAAAAAAGACCGTGCCGACGAGTTCTGAGGTGAGGACGGCCAAACGGAGAGGCGGAAAAATAACGATCGCGTTTTAAGACGCGCCGCGCGCGCAATTATGCATTTTCTACACATATATACCCAATACATATCCCGGTACATAGAGTTTTATGTACGGGCTGACTTTTGGCCCCGGACTCTTGTGTACACACCCGGCACTTGCTTTCCCTTTGTGCCAAACTCCTAATAAGTTTTGCCCGCGGTGGGGAGTTGCGCGGAAGATGGTCGAACCCGAGTCCGTCTGCGGGGTTGAAAAACTTCCGACTCTCGTTAAGGGAAACGGAGAATTTGCATGACGTTTATCAAAATTTCACTCTCATCGAGAAACCACCCCCTCCCCCCTCCCGCTCGCCGTGGTAAGTTTTCCATATTACTCGAGAAACGAGAGGCTCTCGTCGGCGCAGCAGCGGGAAGAAGCAACTCCTTGATTTTCTCTTGCAAACGAATGATAATTGCAAATGCCTTGTTAGACCCTTAAAAGGATTGAGAAATGGAAAGGGAGAACCGGAGAAACTGATTTTTCCCTATTTGTGTGGGTCCACAGTTCGAAACTGCAGAAAAATAAAGAGACCTTCAAATTCAGCAACACAATTGAGCATGGTTGTTTTTCAAACATTATTGATATTCATCTTGAAGAAATGGGGCGCAGTTGGACGGCTCTCTGCCACAATAGCTACATATATTTAAATACTTCTATAATAGGACTCGGAACTAACGGACGCGCAAATTCAGTACATCAATGGGGTTGAAGTTTGCATCGTTAGAATGCAACAAAACTTATTTTTCTTTTCTTATTTTCAGTATCATCAAAAATCATATTTTGCAGGTTTGTTGTAGATCGCTGAATAAAAATCCTGAAAAATGTTTGCGTGATTTTCGTAGCTTAAATCTGCCAAACGAAATTTGGAAAAAGAAAAAAAATGTTGCATTCCAACGATGCTAACTTCAACGTCATATACACCAGGACATCAGGAAACGAGTCACTGTGGACATTCCGAGATGGCGACTCAAGGACCGAAACTAGTGCTGCGACAAGTGTGGGCTAATAGTGGCGAGACCCAATCACTAAATCCGTGGAAAAGAAATGGAAAATGTACTTTGATCACAATTACTGCGTGAAAAATCATACCTGAGAGATTCTTTGCATGGAGATCCTGATCATTCAGGCCTGCGTCAGCTCACGAAATCATTTGTTGTTCCGAGCTAATTCGGTTTGGAAAACTTCCTACGCGGAAACGTTCGCTCAATAATACGCGCAAAAACAATGCTGTGCTGATGTGTGCGCTGGATCTTTCGGACGTCGAAACGATAAAAAAGAGCTTTCGATGTAGAGTAATCTTGGGTTCCCGTTTCGAACGAGCGCGTGTTCTAAATCGGCGTCTCCCGAGCTCCCGAGACCTTGGCAATTCGATTAAGCACATTTTGTCAACAGTGTTTTCACAGCTGTCCGCACGCCGGACACGCGCAATATGTGGACAGGCGGCGAATATCACTGCTGATCGGTGGTCGGAGGGTGTCGCCGGAAGTTGTTGGCTCATGTGTATGTTGGGAATGGATTTTAGGTTCATATCGTATCATGGGTTGGATACCGAGTTTATTGTGAGACGTTTTTCTGTATATCAAAAAACGGACAGGCTGTCTACGTAGTTGAAAAAACTAGGCAGTCTTGTTTTGAGAAGCTTCAGCTGCGTTCCCCTCAACTTCGTTCAAACGGACAGATAGACGGACATACAACATTGCCAAAACGATAGATATCGTCTCAACATCCTATTCTAATCCTATCATCTTAATTTCCGCCTGAAAAAACGCATGTACAGATAGACATGGCAGTTTAAAAACATCGGTAAGATCATCAAACGTCGTTCGATGGGGTGATTTGTCTTTGAATAAAATGAATTGGTTAGCCCACTATGTACACATCTGCTAAACGATTATTCAAATTCTCTCAGATTCGATGAAATCATCTAGCTCGAGCAAAGATACCGTTTCATGGAACATGTCAAACGAAACCTTGGAAAACCAATATTAGAATAAATCGTTTTTCAGTAATACTTGTTCGTTCGCCTCAGATGGAGGTCAAATAATCATGTGTATAGAGGTCGCACACGGTATTGACTTTAGAGTTGGAAATGCCACATACGTGAGAGACTGCATCGGCCTTGAGATCGAAAAATAGAATCGAACGTATACACGGCTGGCAAAGCAAAATGGTGTGACTCGCTCGGAATCAACCATGGGAACTGGAACCGGAAACCGGTTGGTCTCTTGGCTCCCTCGATGGAACATTCGCCGAGAGTATATATACTGGTGTGGCTACTCGAGTGTGAGTAAATCGATTATTGCGTCGAGAGCGGTAGGTGCGAAATTTTAACGATTTCCGGTCGGGCACTCCGGCCAATAAGCCGATACGGAGCAGCAGCTTTGGCTGCCAGATATCACGACCAATTCGCTTCACTGTTGGGACGTTTGCGTACATACATGTGGACATATTTGTGCAGTTCACTGTGAGAAGTACGGAACCATTTTCGAGCGACGGATCCCTTCGCCAGTACTTTTCTGTGAACCGTGTTTCCGTTATATTCGCTGACGATGTTCATTCCAATGTCGTCCATTTAAATGTTCCTTGGTCTGATGTTGCCCATTCTGATGTTAGCTATTCCAATGTTGCTCATTCTGATGTCGTCCATTCTGATGTTGTCCATTCTGATGTTGTCCATTCTGATGTTGTTCATTCTGCCGTTGTCCATCCTGATGTTGTCCATTCTGATATCGTCTATTCTGATGTTGTCCATTTTGATGTTCTCCATTCTGATGTTGTCCATTCTGATGTTGTTCGTTCTCAAGTTGTCCATTCTGATGTTGTTCGTTCTGACGTTGTTCATTCTGACGATTTCTATTCTGACGATTTCTATTCTGACGTTGTCCATTCTGACATTGTCCATTCTAATGTTGCCCATTCTCATGCTGCCTTTTTTCTACGCGGTCTACAGTGTACGTGTACGCTGGCCTCTTTAGCCAGTTTAATATAGATATGCGTAAACTTATGCTGCGATCGAGGTGAGGTCGTGCAGTGTGCGCTGTTCATTCTGGACTCTCGCCATTCGGCGATGCAAGCCAGACGCCCACCCTGAATGTATGCGGTCTCTACTGCAGGCACCAGCTGCGGGGATTTCCTGCTGATGGGGCATTTATGATAAGCCGGGCACTTTCTCTCCCTCTCTCTCGCACTCTCAAGATAGTCCGATCAGCCTATCTTATCCAGGTCGGAAGTTACCTAACCCAGCGTGGAGTTCGTCGGTGTTTCCCATATCGTGTCAAACGCGGAGATTTAAACGTGGAGAAATTCAATATTTTTCGGTGAAAGACATTTAAAGTCGCAGTAGAATTACGGGTGGATATTTTATACGAATAAAGCTTTTAATTACTTAGTCGTAGTCTGGAAATTCTGTACTAGGAAAATCCCAACACGCGCAACAAAATGTTTTAAGTTTTAACAATTATTTCCCTCTCTTTCCCTCTCTCCACCGAGTAAAATTTGCCAAGAGATCGTGTCGCAGGACATTGTACACAAGAATGAACTCAGCCTGCAGATCTCATTCTCCCTCTTTCCGTCTCTTGGTAATGAAGTTTCTCATTCGGCCGAAGTTTGGAAGCAAACCATTGCAATGAGTGGGTTGTTAAAGTTACCAGTTTGCTACACAGAGCTTGCAACGAATCTGCATCAGAGAATTGATCACCTATCGCTATAGATATCTATAGCGAGAGAGAAACAAGAGATCCTCCACAGAGCTTAAAGCATCTCTCTGTACCGGAGGAGATGCTTATACGGAAGTTGTCGATCGGATGGAGTTTCCTCGTGCTTTGGCTCGACCGCAACATATCGATGGAGCTGCTTTCTCTCTCTCTCTCTCGCTCTTTCTCTTTCTCTCTCCCTGTACAGATTACCAAATGCTGCTGGAGATATCTTGCGATTGGGTGTAGATATTGCCATGGGAACTGAGAAGGGCACGGAAGGAGAACGCGCACAAGGGGGCCAAAGATGCTAGAAGTTTTGCATCCAAGCCGGAAGTTGCTTAATCTTCGTTCCCGGCGGGACTGGGTGGCTGCCTCTCGGAAACTCTAAACACTGCTAAGCTGTGAATAGGATTTAGTTGAGAGAGGAGAGTCGCTGAAGCAGCAATGGCAACCGATCGATATTTGCTCTTTCTCTTCCTGCCTCGTGATTCCTGCTCTTGCTCTCTTTGCGTCCCTCTGTTCTGCTTTCTACATCCCTAAAATCCCGGTCTGTTCCACAAGAAGTCGAAGTGCGCGGAATCGGAAACCGCGATTAATTCTATTCAACGGAAACGTTGGCCAACTAATTGGGACGCCCCAGTATCTCCCTCTCTCCCACTCTCTCTCACTTCTTCTATGCAAGGAGTTTGATTCCACCGCCTATCTATGTATTCAATACAACACAGCTGCAGACACCAAACCAGGATTGATGCGAGAGAACCTTCGAATGCGGATTTATGCGAATCACTGATAAGGCTATTCATGAACCCTTTGGCAAAAGTCAATGCTACCCGTGAAGAGAATGCGCGACTTGTTGCCGTCTAAACCGTGTCGTGTATGAAATTACGCTCTCATTCAGCATCACGAACTTTCATCACACCGCATGGAAAAATCGTTGGCAAGCTGTTCTATACGGAGGTGACAACAATAAGCTGATCACAGCAGTGTACGCGACTGATGTCATCGAAGATGCAACGTCAGTGTAACGAACAGTGCCTTTTTTACAGCAGAGATGGGGAAATACGTCAGGAAGATTCGCCGTTTATCACTAGATGCACGTACTTGATGTGATCGCGCTAGCCAATTTGCATTTGACGGATATGATTTGGGTATGCAGAACGTACGGTATCTTGGCGTATTTGTTTCTAACCCGTTGATGACGGGGATGTTGAAGTTACGATGCTGCGACGTTTATCATTTTTGCAAACTTTGGCTACCCGTCAGGAAGCTCTTCAGTAAATTCCCAATATAGAACAGGTTCATCAGCTTTGATCCTTATCCGACTCAATATTTTAGCCGTTTTCCTGATGGTATGATTATGAGTATCTATTGAATTCTGTTCCAAAACGCTCTTTTCTCCATTGAGAAAACATGATCTTTAAAATATATAGAAAAAAAAACTATACATAGCACCTGATTTACTATCTAAACGCTCAGACCAAGAAAACATATGGCAGTCTCAACCAAAAATGCGGCTGCGGACCCGTGATCTCCCGTGAGCTCCCCGATACAACAATTCCCCTTCTTCACATTCTACCTCACAAAATATCGATATCCGTCGAACACATTTATTTTCCTCACTTCCTACACCGGATATTCGTTATTTTTCTTTTCGTATGGGCTCCGCGAAAAATTGACGTTCGGAGGCGAAAGAAGTTATCCCGTTGAAATGTTGAACTAACGCAAAATACGATGTTATTCCGACAAAAATAACCAAACGTTTCGTGGATTCATCCGCCCCGTGAATACTGTATAGTCAGTTGGTTATACGTATACAAGGTAAACATTGCGAGGGTTTACGGATGTTTCCGTTGTGACGCTCTCGAATAACTCTGCCGTTGGTCATCAACTGTTGTCTCTCTCTAGCTGCCGCTCTGTCTTCTATGTATATATATATCTATATGTGTGTTCGTTTGTGTGTGTATGTAAAGTGGGTAGTTGCCTATGAACCGCCCGATACCGTTATGGACATTAGTTTCTCGAATGAAAAATTCGCAACACCCATGATGATAAGTCGATAGAGTCTCGCCATAAACGCCATAGGTGACATTTGTTTGACGCGTTAACATAATCTATTTTAATTGTGCTTACAATGGCAAGTTTTGTTGCAAATCAGTCACATTTGCGGGAAGTAATGCTCCATTATTCCCTGGCAAAGGAATCGATCTCTAAAACGCACTGTTGGCCAGAGGAAGTGTATGCCAAACATACTCCATCAAGTACAAGGTGCGAAGGGTGATTCCCCAGCTTTCAAAGTCGTGATTTCTCTACGGACTACAAGGATCGCGGAAAACCATCCAAAGAAGGCTGTGGTGTGACAAGAGCAGCTGAAACTGCCGGAAACCATCATTGGGGATCATTATCGACTGCAACTGATGCATTTGAAGTGAGCTCTGCACGATAAAAGACCGTAATGGGAGGATCGCCATGGCAAGTTGATGCAGCACGACAACGCCAAGCCGCATGCTGCTCAACCGGTTGTGAAGTACTTGAAAGAAGTGAACTAGGAAATCCTACCCCATCCGCCATATTCCCCAGACGTCGCTCCCTTCGATTACCATTTGTTCCGGTCGATGCAGCCAGCGCTTACAGCTCAGCACTTCACCTCATACGAAGAAGTCAGAAAATGACTAGAGCCATGCAGAAATTTGATGGGGCGTCGCCAGGTCCTACCACATCCCTATAGGGATTTAATAAGGAGTAGGAGTAGGAGTAGCAAGTAGGGAGTCCACATTGGAATCCAAGTGGACGCCGCGCTGTTTCCCGATTTACGTCGTTTGAGAATTTTTTATTTGATATTCTCAATCCGAGTTTGTTGGATCTCCAAAAAAATATCTTTTCGTGATCCCGTGCATAAATTTGTTGGGAAGTCCCAAGATGTACCCACAGCTCTATAGGGATTTGTTAGCGTCACCACACGTAGGGACTTCTCATTATGAGGTAGTTGTATTCTGTACTATTCCTCGATGAACGCTGTTTGAGAATTCGTACCACGTTTGAATCGAAAATAAGTGAAAAGTCACCGGAAAAACCTCGGCGTGTTGAAATATAACCTGCACGCTTCGCGAGCGTGTCTATTTGCGGTACTCTTATGTCAAAGTGCAGTACAATGAATAACAAATCATAATTACAGTCGATTTTCAATTATGAGATTCAGATCGATTTTTCGAATATAATTTTTTAGGCGATTTATACTTTTTAAAGATCCATTCATTGTGTATATCTATATACTTTGTTCAGAAAATTCAACTTACAGAATGCAATAGGATGCATGAAGAATCGTATCGGATTCTGTTCGATAATGCGGGAATCCTTTGGGATTCAAAGTGGATTCGTACATTGGATTGCAATGGGGAATCCCGATTAGAATCCAATGTACGAGCGTGACGTTTCAGTATAGGGCTCTGATACGACGGCGCATTGAATCCCTATCAGGAAGTAGGGACAAGTATGGGAATCAAATTGGATTTCTACGACAATTTCTGCACATGGGGATGCCTAGATGGCCTCCAAAGAACCCGTATTGTTCCCGCGTGGAATTCGATTGTTGGCCGAAAGATGGGCCAAGCTTGACCGTTCGGATGGGCAATACTTTCAATGAACCAGTCCGTCGATTTGCTACCTGAGCACTACCTTTTATTTCGCTCACGGCCTACTACGATCCGATTTGTTTCAATTATATATTTTTAGATGTTTGAGCTATTCTATTTAAATATTAAATATATTCAAAATAAATAAATAAATATTAGATTCGAATAAATCTTTATTTGCTAATGTTGGTTCTACGAAAATTCTATTTAATTTATATTTAAAAAAAATTAAATAGATACATTTAGCGGATTCAACTAAATTGTTTTTTGAACAGATGAAAATGAATCACAGATTCATAAGGAATAAATAAAATATTAAATTATTAGACGATATTAAGTAGACTTTTATTTGAATAAATATACTTAAAATAAATGGTGATTATGGAGTTTGAGAACTTTTCCGTCGACCGACGGAATTTTTTTTTTTGCCATGAGCTGCTTTAATTGGTCACCACTATTGATATTCCGTCGGGAGAGGCTGACATTCTCTATTAATTCTATACGTTATGGGCTTTCGAAGTTACCGGAAACACGTAATAAAATAGGGCATCTTTAAATAATTCGACGACTATATTATACTTTTTTTTTACAAATGCCCCCACCTCCCACCTCCAATATAGGCGTCGAAATACTTAAAAATGCCTTATCACGTGTTTCCGCGATCTTCGAAACCCCATAACTTATGGAATTAATGGAAAGGGTCAGCCTCCCCCGACGGAATATCACTCAATATCATGGAATAAACAATTTCACGGTGAAAAAAATGGTTCCCGTCGTTTTTCGGAAAAGTCCTCAAACTGCATAATTACCAAATGAACAATTTCAATAATGAAATGCAGTAGGAAAAATGCGATTTTGCGAAAAATCTAGTTAAGGGGTTAGGCCACTTTAGAGGCCGATAAAATAGGCTTTTTGGAGATTTTTTTCAGAAAAACTACAAAATAAATCGAGATTACAAAAAAGGGTGTTTATCATACATATCCGTGACTGTATACGATAATTTTTTTGAAGCGATTAATTTCAAAATGGCGGCTGTGCAGCGTTTATCTCAAAACTGCATTTTTTAAGTTGGCCTTTTTCGCCTGTCCCCAATCTCGTTCCAATTCCCTCGCCATCCGGACCTACATCAGTCGCGTATTTGCTTGTGCGTCCCCGCTGAAAGTCTGCGTATCCGAATAAAGATGTACATTAAGCAGGAAGCACCGAATACGAAATGCCGAACCGCAATTCCTGCGCCTATACACGGGGGGTGAAGCTCGGCACGAGAATTCGACGGTTTAGAATTCACCGGAGATTCGAAGACGGGCGCGAGAGATCCGGAGCGGAATCTTTGAATTCCCCGGTGTCGAGAGGTCTCTCACTCGCGTGTTCGCGTGATGAGAGGGAATCCCGGTTTGTGAAAGCGAACGGGCCACTTTGCTGGTGAAAACATCACGCGCCACCCTCGTTCTTCATCCCCTTCCACCGACCCGCCCCCATCCTCTCTGCCTCTACAGGAAGTTAATCGATCTCCCGTGTCTCTCGCCCTAATCGCGCCACTCCGCAACCCCTCTTCCTCACAATCGACTAGGGCTCATATTTTTTGAACATCCGTGGAAATACATCGTCCTCCTCTTCCCAGACCCTTCTCGCACCGAATTTTTACCCATAAGTTGACGATTCACAACCGGATGAATTTTTTACAATTCCTCGGAAAGTAGGAACTTTTTTTGCCCCCTCGAACAATATACATAGCGTTTGTTCAATTTAAATCGCAAACCCTTTTTGCCCACGGTGACCGAGACGCGACTCCTTCCATTGGATTCTTCTTAATGTCCGCGAGAAGCGCCCGAGAGCGCCCAACCCCCATTGAATCGCACTCCAGAAATAAAAGGACGCGAATTTACAAACTCGGGGCGCGAAGCGGTAATCGAGTGAAAAAATCCAAAGAAGTCGAACTTTTAAGAATGCGAAGAATTCGCGGCGAAGAGAAGCGAAAGAACAGATATATATATATATATATATATATATATTTAGAGAGAGAGAGAGAGAGAGAGAGAGAGAGAGAGGGAGAGAAGGAGGTGAGAAATGAAAAGCTTTTATCGAGGAAACAGGTTTTCTGCTTTCGTGATTTTTTATCATCGCAATGTATACATGTATATGTACGTAGTTAAAAACAGAACGAGACGAAAGGCGGGGCCGCGTGTCTGAAAGAAATTTCCGAGTCGAGACGCAAGACTCCTTAACGTTTCGCTGTGATGAACGAGATGAGTATTGTTCGGTCCTGGCCATTGGTTCGCGAGCATTAGCCGGGGGGGGGGGGGGGGGGGGGGGTGTACTTCGCGCCTGCCTCGCGTTAACAAAGGAAACATTCGTGTTCCATTAATAGATGCTCTCGTGCCGAGAAGATAGAGAAACGCCATTCTGGAAATACGGGGTGCGTTTTATTTTTATTTTTAAAAACAAACAAAAAATTTCGTACCTGCGTTCGCGCTAGGTGGGCTCTAGGTTGACGTGATACCTTCCGAGACCTCATAGTAAAGGTATCGAAGTATCGAAATAAGATGTTGGTATTTTATATATATGCAGTACCGATAAATATATAAATGAATATATTTAAACAATATAGATTGGGGTGTGTCAAAAAAAAGTATATTCTTCGGATTCTCCACTTTAAATTGCAATTGGATTTTTTTTTTCATTGTAAACGAAAGAGGAAGATCGAAAATTGTTTTCTGCGCACCCTAATTTATATATATATATATATATATATATATATATATATATATATATATATATATCCCAGAACCGACTGCGTTCTCCGAAATGGGGGGTTGTGGGCGAAATTATACTTTTCGGATTTTCGACTTTTAATTGCAATTGGAAATTGCAATTAAAAGCACACTCTGATTTATATATGGCTAAACAGGGTGTTGGGAAGGTCTATGGAAAGCCTCAAGGGGGTGATATGTCACCTCGTTAGGAACATATCTAACGTAGATTGCCTCAGTTCAATGTCTAAGGATTTCGAGTTATCATCGTTAGTATGATTTTTGGAAAATTTCCCAAAATTAGGTACTAACTCGTTCATAATGTTCAGACAATAATTGGTAACTAAAAACTTATTTGCGTCTCAGCTTAATGTGTATTCAATCGTTAAACACCAATAGAATCATCTGTATCCACACAACTAAATAAATGGGACGTGTCGAATAATTAAAAATGTGTCAAAAAATAAAAATACCTCTTATGTTAATGCTATTAAAAAAAATAGCATTAACATAAGAGGTAAACGAGTTAGTACCTAAATTTGGGAAATTTTCGAAAAATCGTACTTACCATGATAACTCGAAATCCTTAGACTTTGGACTAAGGTAACCTAGGTTAGTTCTGTTTCTAACGAGGTGACCTATCACCCTCTTAAGGCTTTTCATCGACCTTCCCAACACCCTATATATATATATATATATATATATATATATATATATATATATATATATATATATCCTAAATTTATTTGACTATATTGTTCAAACAATATATTAAAAAATATATTTTTCAGATATTCCACTTTTAATTGCAAATGTAAATAATTCTCCATTGTAAACGAAAGAGGAAGAACCAAGATTAGTTTTTGCACACCCTAATTTATATATAGTTATATATACACACACACCCACTAGCATAGATATATATGTATATATGTGTATATATCGTTCGCGTGAAAAAGAAAATTAAATGGCGCGTGACGTAACGCAACGGCACCCAGCAGCAAAAAAGCTCGCTGGGCTGTCAGCTTCTCGTCTCGCAAAAGTAATTTCCTCTTCGCTGGCACTCGCCCCCCATATTTTTTCTCCTTCTACCAACTCCTCTCTTCTCTGCACCGGTGGGCAACATTTTCCTAACTATTTTTTCACGCAATAAGGAGCTTCTCTGGCGTGATACGCGAGCTGCGAATTTACTCGTACTCTCTTCGCCTGGTGTTGCACGGGAAGAAAAAAATCTCGCGCTTGACGATGAAGGAGTTTTGCGCAAACGAGTTATGTACCCCGTTCACGCCTCATTTGTCTTGATAAAGTGAATTTCGCGAGAGACACATCTTCGCCATGGAATATCAAGTTTTGACAGGGCTAAAATAATTGTTTTTTTTTTTTTCATTACAGGGAGAAGGCAATTTTTTTCCATATTCGAATTTAGAAACTGGCGAACAGGCGCAGGAAAATCCAGGGGCAAATTTTATTTATTGAATTCACTTATTCGATTTATTTGATGTTTCTTGTTCCGTTTTTTTCGCGTTGATATATATCCTTTATAATAATAATAATAATAATAATAATAATGACATTGGATTATCCGTAGTAATAAAGATAAAAATAATAATGGATAATCCGTAATTTATTCCGTAATGATAATCTATACCAGTAAGCATAATAATGAGAATAATAATAAAAATGGATAATCCGTAATAATTATAACTAATAATAATATCAATGAAGTTTTGAAGGTTTAGCATATGATGAAAATTCATTTTTTTTATTTGTCCCCATTTTCCTCCGGCAGATTTAGGCCACGAAAATCACTCAAACGTTTCCATGGAACTAAATCAGAGATCGATAAACCCAATTTGCAAAAAAAATGTATAATAATAAAAAAGAAAGAAATGGATCAAGAAAATCTAGGAAATTTGTTTTCCTTCGAACGATGCAAACTTCAACTCCTTTAATTTTTCATTTTCTACGAGGTTTCATGGTTCTCATGGGACTACGATTTGTGCAGGTTGACGAATAACATAAAACGAACGAGATCACACCCACACACATACTGACGTCGAGTGAACTGATCGACGATTATGAGATCCTTGCGACGAATCTTTGGCTTTCGCAGCAATTCGAGCTCGTTCTTGCGCTGAGAAATTTTTCTTCTTTATCAGGAGCGAAACCCTCGGCGCTGTGCTCCGATGGTCCCGAAGCTTTGGATTCTTTGCACTCTTTTCCCTCTCTTTCTCCATCGCCCTCCCCGGCGTCCTCTCTCTCTCTCCTTCTCCCTCTCTCCTCTCTCTCTCTTTCTCTTTGAAAAGTGATTTATTTCCCCTAGTATTTCACAGGCACCGTGGAGAAAATGTTCGCGTTCTCGCCTGAGCAGTCCTTTCCTCCGAAGCTCCCCGGAGCTCCGTCGAGCGAACTTCCTCAGCCGAACACGGCGTTCCGACTTGATTCTCTTCCTTCTTCTGCTTTATTTTATACTCGTTTTTTTTCGTCATTTTTTTCCAACCAGGCGTGAGTGACTGGACCGTTCACTTTGCCTCGCCCACGATTTGGCTGATTCATCCCCCACCGTATATTTCAGATCCATCCCTGCTAATCGCACCCCAACAAATCCCGAATAATGTTGCCCTCTATTGCCATGACATCGTAAATTATGTATCCTCAATTTTGAGATTTTTAAAATTGTCATCTTTCATGCAAAAAGTGTATTGCAGATGATGTCAAAGCACATCGATTTGGCCTGGAGATTCGAGATTATTGTCTCATCGGAGCTGGCGATTCTGATACGCTTGTGCTGTTCGAGTTACTTGAAATTTGATAGAAAGTACTTCTTCGTACACTTTTCAACTTGAACGAAGGTAGCAGGTGGCGAAGGTCAGGGGGAGGTCGGTTTGGAGTGGAATGGCTCTTTTATGATATATCATTCGCATATATATATATATATATATATATATATATATTCAATATGTGTATATATGTATATATATATATTCAATATGTGTATATATGTATATACATGTATGTGTGTGTGTGGGTATATGTGTATACACATAAGAATGACATACACTTCCTCAAATATATATGAGGAAGCTGTATTTTTTGCACACTCATATCTCGAGAAACGACGATTCCCTTTAGCCCTCCCTCCCTCCAAACGGAAACTCCAAGGCTCCATATAAGAGCCCAGGAAAGTCTCAGTGAACCCCTTGGAAAGCTTGCCATGATCTATGTACACACAGACAGGACCGCCTACACTTCTTCCTTCTCTGATTCTTACTTTACTTTCCGCAAATCTTTCGCCTCGCGTATAGCTCGCGCTCTATGCGCCTGGTGAAAATAAAGCACAGGCAAAAACCGAACTTGGTACATGACCGCACGCGAAGGGTATCAAACGCGAATTTCGTTGGGATACAAGACCCAGTGAATTGAAGTGATGTTTGAGTGAGGCGCGAGCAGAGAGATGCGATTTTTTTTTTAATTCCCGTAGATTTGAGCCGAGTGAACAAACAAACTGTGCTTGATTAAATAAATAACGTTTTGGCGGCGCTGTGCGATACCGTCAACACGTTGTGCCCGTATGAGATGAGCTTTCTCGAAGCTCGTAGCTCAGCAATTTTCTGGCACTTCTGAGTTTCTTTTGAAATAGTGATTCATCGATAGGGAGTTTTGTTTTCTCGCTCGACCATACTCGATCATCGCCATGGTTCTTTTCCATGCACTATTCCATTCGAGTCTCTCTTAATTCCTCCACCCGATTCTCAGAGCCCTCCGAAGACTTGGCTAGCCGCGACTGGCCTTTTCGAAAGATCAATCGTTGCTGCGATGATGGAGAACGAGTCTCGAGTGGCCACACTAGACTTAACGCCTGGTGTACACGCGTATGACCGAGATACAAGTGAATCATCGTGTCGTCTTATATACACGAGTGCTGTAGCTCTCTCGAGAGCATGGCAGGAGAGAGAGAGAGAGAGAGAGAGGGGGGGGCGCGATCACACGTGTCTACGACACCCAACGCGATATTCCATTCGACCAATGTGTTAACGTTGATGGAACTTGAAACGATCGCGTGCAAAGACTTTACCATTTTTTTCCGTAGCATGCGTGGTGTGAAAGTGAAAGAGCCGATGCATATTCAGACGTGCCGCGAAGACTACGTATTTTCCTGGCTATTCCGCGATTAAGGGGTTAGCCCACTCTAGATGCCGAAAAAATAGGCTTTTTGGGGATTCTTTTTCAGAAAAATTACAAAATAAATGGAGATTACAAAAAAACGTGTTTATTATACATATCAGTGACTGTATACAATAATTTTTTTGAAGCGATCAATTTCAAAATGGCCACTTTTCAAAGCGATCAATTTCAAAAATTTTCACTTTCCAAAAATTTGCCTACAAAATCGTCAGATAATTGTTAATAACAAATGAACTATGCAATATAAAAAAAATCCTACGTACTTCCATGGACAAGATATATTCATCATTTCAAATGAATCGGTTGGAAATTGTCTGAGTTATGTTTCCGGCCAACTTAAAAAATGCAGTTTTGAGATAAACGCTGAACAGCCGCCATTTTGAAATTAATCGCTTCAAAAAAATTATTGTATACAGTCACTCATATGTATGATAAACACCCTTTTTTGTAATCTCGATTTTTCTTCTGGTTTTTCTGAAAAAAATCCCCAAAAAGCCTATTTTTTCGGCCTCTGGAGCGGCCTTAGAGAAAGGAACCAACAAATCACCTAGACATGCTTCGAAAATGAACTTTTCCCATTGGTGACCGCAAAGATGCAGTTTTGCCCCTGGAATGGTTGGACACTGGGAAACACCTGGCATTCTATTGGGACGCTCACTTTTCCTTCGGGTTTGAAACTTCCGACCGGAAGTGGCATTTGGTTGATTTGGCCTTGGGCCAACGCGTTTTTGAGGCGAACCTCACCCGAAAAAGTGATTTGGGACAACAGCAGGTGCACTGATAGCGAGTTTGTGGTGTTTGCAGTCATCAGGCGAACACCAATGTGGCAATCGTAGCGATGGCTTATAGCAGGGCAATCTCAACGCGGCTCAGATCCACCACAATCGGCCTGCCAATGAACCATGATGAGTATTGCCATGCTGTATTTTAGGGGTGCTTGTTGCAAATGACCAATTCAGCTATTCGAACGAGCTGCAGTCTCCGTTAAATTAGCATCAATCAATTGGATCAAGCGAAACAGTCGATCACTGCATATCCACAAAGATTCGTCAGGTCCTTGCGAGTTGGGACAACCAATTGTTCTGATTAACCTCAGCCAAATCATAGCCACGGTTTCCAACTCTCGATATTCTCGTCACCATCAAGACCCAACTCACAAAAGTTGGTTGCTCCAAGCCACTGAGTGATGGCAAAAACTAACCTGACTCAGAGTACTCCCAAGCATCTTGCCATCCTGGTACTTTGTCATCCCGTCAACCCCATTCGAACGAACTAGTGCCGCACTCCGTTCGATCGTCAAACCGGAAGTTGCCACCAACTCGACACCTTTCTACACGCACCGGACTCACGAAAGTTGGTTTCTCCAAGCCACTGAGTGATGGCAAAAACTAACCTGACTCAGAGTACTCCCAAGCATCTTGCCATCCTGGTACTTTGTCATCCCGTCAACCCCATTCGAACGAACTAGTGCCGCACTCCGTTCGATCGTCAAACCGGAAGTTGCCACCAACTCGACACCTTTCTACACGCACCGGAAACTTCTCAATTTTCCCCGATCCTTTTCGTTTGAACTTTACTTCCCGTTTTTTCTTTCACATCGCGTTTCGCACTGACGAGAAAGCTCGTGCGGCACTGCTCCTAACGTTGAACATTCACGGGGTTGGATTTTTGGCGGCACACACTGTTTGAGCTGATCGGCATAACTGCGTTCGAGGAGAGACCACTCACTCCCGGAGTCCGTGTGGCTCTCTCTCTCTCTCTCTCTCTCTCTCTCTCTCTTTCTCTCTTTCGGCTCTATCGTGTTCCTCTTTCTTGCTCTTTTCTCAGCCTCCTCTCCCTCTCCAACATTAACATCTCCCGTGCCTTTTCCGTTATAAGCTCTCCTCGTCTTTCTCCCTCTCCGCTTCACTCTCGCGTGGTCTACTCACCCTCACTTTTATACATGTACATGCATGTGTGTGTGTGTGTGTTCCTGTGCATATATGTCTGTTTTCACTCGTGAGTTCCTCGATCCTTCTCTCTCTCTCTCTCTCTCTCTCTCTCTCTCTCTCTCTCTCTCTCTCTCTCTCTCTCTCTCTTTCTCTCTCTCTCTCTTCCTCGGACTCACTGTTTCTCTCGACCCTGCTGTTGGCCCCAAAGACGCTATCTTACCGATCTAAAATTACCTCAGAACCGACGGAACGGGAAGGAAGGCGCGCGCCGCCCCACGATGATGCTACAAACCTATATAGTCGACTTTGGCTATACACAATTTTCGTACACATTTCCCTTCCGCCCCCCCCCCCCTCCCCGCCCACTTCCTCCGACGTGTGCCTCTCGAGATCGTCCAGCGCGCCGCGGGGTGAACGAATTTGTTCTCCAGTCGAACCGTTTTTCTCGAGTGCAAAATCGGGGAGACGCGGAAAGGTTGAGAGGACCTCGGGTAGGTCACCTGTATATCCGATACTTTTGTTTGAAGTTGAAAAAAACAGTGAATCATTGCTTAGAACTTCAAATTTTACGACTTTACGATCTACATGTTATATACTACAGGATGCTAATAATTATTTTATACGTTACATTTGAATATTTTGAGTTATATTATGTTTTACAAAAAATGACAGGAATCGTGGTTTTCAAAGAGGTTGCCTATAATCGGATATCCGATAGAAGGGCCCGAACTCCATTTTTTTAATATCTGATATTAGGGGACTATTTTTGTATAGAATAAAACAAAACGTTTATTGTTTTAACCTTGTGATTATTATCGAACAATCAATCTTTATGAGGTAATCTTTGATTAGGTAGAAAGATTTTGGCATAAACGGATATCCGATGTTAGGCTCGATCGAGTATGCGATGTTGAGATGTGACATAGCCGAATGTGAACGGTAATATTTTTGTGCATATCGCTATTTTTGCGAACATTATATGTTCATTAAGTACAATAAATGCTATAGTCAATCAAAAGCAACTTGATAAAACATAAATCGTTCGGACTTACCTCAATGAAAACAACACTCTTTGACACGAAAAATATTTTTTCACGCCGGTGAAAAGTAACATCGGATCACCGTTGTGCCATTTTTGTTGCTAGGCAACCAAAAGTTTCACAGTGGCGAAATATTACGACTAGTCGCCAGTGTATAAAAAAAAAGGAGATGGTGCTAGGGTGATTCCGGGAGAGTTGGCCACAAGGGAGAGATTGCCAATAGTAATGTTTCATAGAACCACGCACTAGATTTCACCTGTCACTCAGTAAGCGAAATCCTTTTTAATTGTTCTGTCTACTGCTAAATTTGTTTTGAAGATTTCATGTTTCACATTGTGATGATGTTATTTTGTAAAAATAATGGTTACTTTTGTATTTCTCGAATAGTTGACAAACAGTGCTTTGTTATCACCTCAAGATTTCGCACGTATTGTTTCTACTCGTTGACATTTTAGATGTGGCCATCTCGCCCGGGAGATTAGGAGAGATGGCCACGTACAGTCGGTGTATGATGGCCATAGTGTTGGTTGTAATGTGTTCGAGTAATTCATTTATTCTACAGTTGTTTTAGATTCCTAATATGTACAAGCGAAAAGCAATTGCTCTACGAGGGAACTGGAACTGGAAATACCTAGGAAGACCTTAGAAAGACAATATAAGAACAATGACAAAAATGACTGGCTTCAGTGGATAGTATGCCAACTTTTGGTACACAAAAATTATACTGATTTCGATTGAATGTTTTCTAGATGTGGTCAAAAAAAAAAATTAAGATACAAAACATAAAACCGAAGAGAAAACCGAGAGCATAATGATGGGGAACTGGGCATCTCACCTCTACTCCTATGGCCATCACACCCGGATACTCCGGGAGAGATAGCCAATTGTGATTTAAAAAATAGGATTTCAAGGTTGATCTGATACGAGTTTGTTTCAATTTCGTAAATTGTCTTAAAATTGAATGTTCGAAGATTAATTAAAAATAAAGATAAGTTAAGGGGTTACGCCACAGTAACGGGTATAAAATCATGTGCGAATTTAACAATTTTTTTTCGTATGAAAAAGTGATTTACTCATAAAATTAATTACACATCTATTTAGTATAAATATCAAGCTGTTAGAATTTTTTTTTTCGATGTACAAAAGGGCCGACTACTAATATTTTTTTTCGTTATCTTTTTTTAGGCGTTCCGCCGCGTGACATTTAGCATCCACAATTTTTTACCTAGAACAAAAAACAAAAATTCCCGTCAATCTGCATTAGAATACCTAGAGAAGCACGTACGGAATTTAAAAAATATTGTTTCATTCAAAAGTTGTAGGTATTTGAATGAATTTTCAGTGAAAAATTTCGTATAAAACTGCTTATAAAATCAAATTAAATAAAATAAATATAAAAAAGCTGTTTCGAGAAAAACGCGTTTAAAGTTTTAGATACTCTATGGCCGTGCCAGAGGCTTACGTTATACCCTCAAAGTCGGTGAACAAAAAAATGTCTCACTGTAAATCGAATAGTAACTTATGCTTATGATGATAAAGCACCGTTTTAGCGAAAAAAATCGATTTTTTGAAAATTCTACTGTGGACCCCTTAAGAAACGTCTGTACTTTTATTTTTACGGATCCTAGAAGAAACTGTGGCCAACTTACCCTATAGAAAAACTCGACTTAGTCCACAATCCGATATGTGGTGCTTCTCACCTACCATCAAGTTGGCACACTCGCCTTCAGCTTCACGGGAAATGAACTTAAAATTAGGTTTCACTATACCGTTGTGAACAATAATTGCCAATGAATCGACGCGCGTTTGAAAATCCATTATCCGATAAATTCCATTGATATGGGGGGAAAAAAGGATTCCCGCCGGTAGGCAGGATGCGCGAGGCATACGGAATCATGAATTCCACGAATCTACCGACTAATGCACGGTATCGGCTGTTACATGCTACGGAATTCGCGAAAATAAGGAAGACGACTACATATATATATATATATATATATATATATATAAATGAATATGTATGTATGTATACACACACACAATATATATATATATATATATATATATATATATATATATATATATATATATATATATATATATTAGAATAGGGAGAGCGAGCGGAAAATGGATTCGAAGGTGATCGATCTTCCTGTCGAATTCTGGGCATATCCCCGCGGCAGAACGTACGCCGAAGCAGCAATCGAATGACGTGAGGAAGATAGGCAGGGAAGGTCGAAGGGTTAGGGGGTGGGGGATGGTTGAAGTAGTACGAGGCGACCCGAGAGACTTTCTTTGTATCGCGGGATCAAACCGTTCGAGGTTTATGAAGGTGCACGAGCATGAGAAGGGAAAAAAAAGCGTAGGGAGGGCGAATGTGCCTGGTCGTGAGGGGATGTGCAAGAGACAGAAGTTGAAATCCCGGAGAAAGGTCCTGACGTATTATCGAATTTTCCCAGTTCATCGTTCCCTCTGGCACTTGATCTCTCAATAATGGAGCATATTACGGCGGTATCGCAGAGCGCAGAATCGCGATGCTTTTTTCCCATAAAAGGCAACCGCGAACTTGTTTTTTTTTTTGCGGCGCAGTGCTTATTAGCGGAATATTGCATTTATTTTGCAACGTTTGGCTGACGGGTTTCGCTGATGACGAACTGGATTGCTTTTTCGAGATTACTTTTGTCGGGCTGTTTTTCACGGTGGAGTAGCGAAATAATCAATTGGGTAACATTCCTACCCTGGGGTTGCATCGTTGAGGTAATTGAATTATTGACGATTCATATCGTTGTGGGTATTAAATAATTGGGGAATTTGAAACTTGCAGGTTTTGTTTAAGCGTAGTCAGGAATATCAGAATCAAAATTGTACAAGCGTTGGAAAGAGAGGAATTATTTTTATTGCGCAAGTTTGGTTTGTGCATGTTCAGGCTACGAAAATCAGTCGAAGGTTTTCTTTGTGTTAAATTGACAAGAAACATTTCCATTAGAGAAAATTATTATCCTTGCAAGAAAATATAATACAAAAAAATAATTATTTTTGAAAAAATATATAATACAAAAAAATAATAATCTTTCAAAGAAAATATAATACAAAGAAATAATTATCTCTGAAAGAAAATATAATACAAACAAATTATGTCCATGAAGCATGTCTTGCTGAAACAACTGAATTTTTTTCTCAAGACCGATCGAATGTTTTTTTTGTCGGATCTTCACCAGAAATCTGCAACCTGAATATGCAAAAAATATTTAAATTCGAGAAAATAACATCCTAAAAATTTGAATAAGAAAACCCCATAAAAAACTCCCGACGTTTTTTTTCTCTCTCAATGTCAAATGATTGCTGCAATTATAATCCAAATATTTTTCTATTTCTTCGACGATAAATTTTTTTTTTCGACTGAATAAATATTTTATAAAACCTAAAAAATAAGAAGGATTAAAATAAATGAAAATTATTTAATGATTAATCGAGCATTGAGGCGACCGAAATACCTGCAAGAGCCTTATTGTTGATACCGCAGCCTAAAAAGTTGCGAAGGGTCAAAGCACGTGGAGTTCGGAAACCTTACGACGAGAGAGAACCAGAGGCGCTACTCGGTCGAGCCGACATAAAATGTAGGCCAGCCCGGACACGGAAATACTCGCCACGTCGTAAGCTGTGAAATTTAGAGAACTCGAACGAACGGAAGAGAGAGAGAGAGAGAGAGAGAGAGAGAGAGAGAGAGAGAGAGAGAGAGAGAGAGCAGAAATTTCTGTACATCGCGAAGAATTAATACTCAAAGCGAGGATTGACGTGCTCCAAGCGATAAACACTTAGCGTAATCTCACGGAAACGAAGTCATAAGCGTCAACGTCATATCAATATCGAAATTCAATTTTTTGTTGTCAAAATATTGCAAATTTATCGCCCAGAGCTGTACTGCGTACATCTTAAGTGCACGAAAAAAATTCAATGAAATCCCAGCGTCCCGAGATTTTTCATTCCACTTAATTTTGCTCCAGTTCAGGGATTTTTGCTCGTAGGAAAATCATGAAATTGCAGTTTGCATCGTTGGAATGCACTGAATGTTTTTTTCTCATAATTTTTTCGCCAGATCTGAGCTACAAAAAATTACTAAAACACTTTTGGGGATTTTTATCTGGAAATATACAATCCAAATCTGCAGAAAAACAATCTCGTATGATAAATAAATGAGGAAATGCAATTACGAAGAAAAAATCTCGTTGCTTTTCAACGATGCAAACTGACACCATAAAATCATCCCATACGGATAACTTCAATCGATATTTCATCAAATTTCATAAAATCATATGAAATTGAAGTGGCATCCTTGGAATGCACTGAATGTTTTCTTCTCATAATTTGTTCGCCAGATCTGAGCTACAAAAAATCACTAAAACACTTTTGGGGATTTTTATCTGGAAATATACAAGCTAAATCTCCAGAAAAACAATCTCGTATGATAAATAAATGAGGAAATACAATTACGAAGAAGAAATTTCGTTGCTTTCCAACGATGCAAACTTTGACACCATAAAATCATCCCATTCGGATAACTGAAATCAATATTCCATGAAGTTTCATAAAATGATATGAAATTAAAGTTTGCATCGTTGGAATGCAATGAATGTTTTCTTCTCATAATTTTTTCGTCAGATCTAAGCTACAAAAATCACTAAAATACTTTTGGGGTTTTTTATCTGGAAATATACAATCTAAATCGGCAAAAAAACAATTTTGTATGATGAAAAATAAGAAAATGCAATTATGAGGAAAAAATGTCGTTGCTTTCCAACGATGCAAACTTTGACACCATAAAGTCATCCGATACGGATAACTGAAATCAATGTTGCATCGAATTTCATAAAATAATATGAAATTGAAGTTTGTATCATTGGAATGCAATGAATGTTTTCTTCTCATAATGTTTTTGTCAGATTTAAGCTACAAAAACCAAGAAAACACTCTTGAGCATTTTCACTTGGAAATATGCAATCTAAATCTGCAGAAAAACAATCTCGTATGATAAATAAATAAGGAAATGCAATTATGAAGAAAAAAATTCGTTGCTTTCCAACGATGCAAAATTCGACACCATACAATCATCCCATTCGGATAACTGAAATCAATATTTCATGAAGTTTCATAAAATGCTATGAAATTGAAGTTTGTATCATTGGAATGCAATGAATGTTTTCTTCTCATAATGTTTTTTTCAGATTTAAGCTACAAAAACCAAGAAAACACTCTTGAGCATTTTCACTTGGAAATATACAATCTAAATCTGCAGAAAAACAATCTCGTATGATAAATAAATAAGGAAATGCAATTATGAAGAAAAAAATTCGTTGCTTTCCAACGATGCAAACTTTGACACCATACAATCATCCCATTCGGATAACTGAAATCAATATTTTATCAAATTTCATAAATTCATATGAAATTGGAGTTTGCATCGTTGGAATGCACTGAATGTTTTCTTCTCATAATTTGTTCGCCACATCTGAGCTACAAAAAATCACTAAAACACTTTTGGGGATTTTTATCTGGAAATATACAATCTAAATCTCCAGAAAAACAATCTCGTATGATAAATAAATGAGGAAATACAATTACGAAGAAGAAATTTCGTTGCTTTCCAACGATGCAAACTTTGACACCATACAATCATCCCATTCCGATAACTGAAATCAATATTCCATGAAGTTTCATAAAATGATATGAAATTGAAGTTTGCATCGTTGGAATGCATGAATGAAATGCAATTACGAAGAAAATGTTTCGTGGCTTTCCAACTGTGCAAACTTCAACACCATCAAATCCCATTGGAATAATTGAGATCAATATTTCACCTCGACTACAAGAACGCGAAGTACTTCTACCAGAATGTTGCGCTTGTTATTGCGCACCAGACCAGAAGTAACAAAATTCTCCACCGTTATATTGCAATCTGCACATAAATATAATACGAAGACAGTCGATACTCTTAGGGTGGAGACTGAGGTAGTTCTTACACGAGACATTTGCGAGTTCTAGCGAGACTTGGCGCACACCTAATACCCGAAGTATCTTTTCCATATCCTCCGCAATGGGTATAAAAGCCCATATAAATGGGGAAAGTACATTTAGGACCAGCTATCTCTATATGATGTTGACTACCAGCAGGCTGTTTTGAGGACGGTCCGTAAATTTTTGTTCAAGCAAATCGTTTAATTTGGGAACAGGATGGTCCTCTAAATTACTCTTATATGAATCTGCTTAAATTTATGCACTGGCGATTTGGAAGACATTGGGTTTTACATAATGTTGAGTATGGGGATATTTGGTTACTTCGAGGGCAGTCCTCGAAGTCGAATGTCTTCAAAATCACCTTTCCCCATGTATGTACAAAGTCCCCAGGGAAAATGGACTGCACGAGATGTTGAAGCCTCAAGGTAAGGCGAAACACTCTCGTTTGGGACGTCGTCTTAGTTGAGAGGGAAGTTCTCGGCAGTAGCGGTGTATTTGAAAACGGCCATTCACCCAAGGTGCCCACTTAAAATGACATTTATATTCGAAACGACCCTCTCTCTCTCTCTCTCTCTCTCTCTCTCTCTCTCTCTCTCTCTCTCCCTCTCCCTCTCTGGCATGCACCTTTACAGCCGATATACTTTTGTCCGGCGAGCGCGGCAAAAGTGCATGAAAATTCTCATTTCACGACTGTTAACGCTAATGGGCGAGCAAAATATTCCAACGTGTGTTACATTTTCGGCGAAACTTTGCCGGTCTTTTCCCAAGTGGATTTCAACGTCGTGCCTCGATGCACATCGAAATCGGAAATTAAAGCGAAGTTAACTCGGCCGAAGTGAACGGCCGTCCATTGGCGGTTAAGGGTAGACGAAAAATAAAAAATATCCCGCAACATTTGTTCTTTGTATCAAGCGATCCAACGATGCTTCCAACTTTTATCGCCACGGTTAGCATTTCCTAACTTTCCTTATCAACGCTTAATCCCGATTTTTTTTTCTTTCCCCGTTTCAAGATACATTCCTTCCCTATCACAATCTCGACGTGAATAAAGATGGACGAAAAAATCAAAGGCGCGATGCTGAGTGTTCTTTTAATCTTGGCGAGCAGTGACGTCGTGAACGCCGGTACTTCCGGTACAGTTATTTAGTTCTGAAAAAAAAAACAGACCCATTTGTTGTTGAATAAATATATATTTGGCTCGCGTATTGTACCCTTAGAGAGAGAGAGAGAGGGAGAGAAAGAGAGAGATGAATGCAATGAAACAAAAATTGATTTATGCCCTAGCACGCTACGGGACAATTTTACAAAAAGTTAATGAAGAGACGACTTAAATCGACTAAAATAATAGAAATAAAAGCTAAAGAACCGAGCGTGGATATAATATAAATCTTAAAACGGCTTAAGGCGTTACCCCCACTTGTAGCGCAAAAAAAGGCCTTTTTCATGAATTTTTTAAAAGAAAACTACAAAACTTTTTTAATCGATCAATATACCATCTTAAAGAACACATCTTGAAGAACTTTCAGTAATTTTTTTATTGAAAAATATTACATTGTTTAGTGGCAAATGGCCGTCAATGAAATAATGTTTTTATATACATGGTTTGCGGTGACCAACATTGCGGCGAAGTGGATCATCTGAAGAAAAAAATGCGGATGGATTTAGTCAAATATAAGTATAAACTAGTCTTTAATCGAAGGACTTTAAAAAATATTCATTTTTCACAAAATGGCGGACAGTCAAAGTTAATGGCTCGATTTTAACGAAAAAAACGGTCGTTTTTTGGCTATAAAACGGCCATTTTTTCGAAAAAAAAAATCGAACGATTAAAGACTACATTTTTATGTATTAAATGAGCCTGCAAAATTTCAAGAAGATCGGTTCATTAGTGTTCGAGTAATCTTGGTCACCGACTTCAGAAATGCCATTTTGAGAAAAACGCGTTTAAAGTTTCTCTTTCAACGCTCTTTCAACGCGGATTCTTCTCTTCCAACGCTCATATCTCAGTCAATTTTGTTCGGATCGACTTGAAATTTTCCGGACATATTCTCAGATACTTATACTTCAAAAAAATGCAATAAAAAAATCGATCTTTTCAAAATCGCAAGTGGGGGTAACCCCTTAACACTGAATAATATAACTAGCCATGATAATAAAATAATCAGCAGTAATAATAAAAAAATAACAATAAAGGACCGACACTGATGGGTGGGCGGTCGGGGTTTCGTTCCGGCGTGACATTGAGTTAAGGGGTCTTCTCACTTTAGACGCAAAAAAGGCTATTTTCATGACTTTATTTAATAGGTTTACATTATAGATATTGATATAAAAGTTGTTACACTTTCGAAATACATTAAAATGTTTAAATTTATTTATGTAACCCAACCAAACTTTAAACGCATTTTTCTCGAAACAACGTTTTTTGACGGCTTGTTGATAAAATCTTCGAAACAACTGAACCGATCCGTATGAAATTTCAAGCACATATTCTTTACAACTATAGCGCATATCAAGGATTTTTTTAAATTTTGATATTTACTAATTTTTTTTTGCCAAAAACGGTGAAAATAACGTTTTTTTTGTTTCCTCGAAAAACGTCCAGCGTTTTGTTGTTTTTGCATATATCAAAAATCGTAGGATATGCGCTATAGTTGTTAACATACTGAATCTAAAGCCGTTTGATTTTTTTGTTTCGGATGATCCAAAAATGTATTACACATCTATTTAGCATGAATATCAAGCTGTTAGAAAAAATATATATTTTTTTTTCGATGTACAAAATGGCCGACTACTAATATTTTCTTTTGTCATCTTTTTTTAGGCGCTCCGCGGCGTGACATTTAGCATCCACAATTTTTTACCTAGAACAAAAAACAAAAATTCTCGTCAATCTACGATAGAATACCTAGAGAAGTACGTACGAAATTTAAAAAATATTGTTTTATTCAAAAGCTATAGGTATTGGAACTTAAGAAATTAATTTCCAGTGAACAATTTCGTATAAAAACGCTCATAAAATGAAAAGTTTTCGATTAATCAGAAATTCCGTACGTACTTCTCTGCGAAATGCAATTAGGAACATAACTTTTAAATTTGAAGTAAATCGAGTGAAAATTGTTGAAGTTATTTGTCACGCCAATTGGAAAAAAGCTGTTTCGAGGAAAACGCGTTCAAAGTTTTAGGTACTCTATGGTCGTGCCAGAGGTGGGCTTACGTTATACGCTCAAAGTCGGTGAAAAAAAATGTCTTGCTCTAAATCGCATAGTAATTTATTCGTATGTCGATAAAGCACCGTTTTAGCAAAAAAATCGATTTTTTGAAAATTCTACTGTGGCCTAACCCCTTAAAGGCGGTGCACCAGAGAATCTGAAGAATATGGGACTTTCCTGTGGACGCACCTGAAGTTAGATTAAACTGGCGAAGTGCAGGTAGTGATAGGAAAGGGTCCAATTGGAAAGAGTATTCGTGAAAACCCGCAAAAGTGTGAGTTGAAACTGAGGGAAATAAAAAAGAAATAACAATAAAAAAAAACAGAGCTACAGAGTGCATGGAGACCGAGCACATAAGTAAAGCCACCTGCGTTTGTGTATACGTAAAAACGGAAGTGGCGCGATATTTTTTCATACCGAGACTTCCTCCACCGTGTATATATGCGGGCGTAATTTCGTGAATACGTGACCCAACGGTGAATAATATCTTCTTCCGCCTGGACAAAATCCTGCCAGGAAAGACAGAAAGAGACAGAGAGAGAGAGAGAGAGAAAGCCACCTGAAGGATGAGAGGAGACAACGAGAGCCAATGCATATGCATGCGCTGAAAGCTCGGAATAGGTAGGTGGAATAGGTAGGTACTGTTGGCACGACAGGCAGACCACCCTTTATAAGCCTCATGGTGTGTGCTCTCCTACGTGACGTATAACTCGTTTGTACGTGCGTCTGTCCAAATGAAAGAGCCAGCAACGAGAGGATATAGAGAACGATGGAGAGCATCGCAAAGATTAACCACATACATATATATAAATACATATATGTGAGGAAAGAACATTTTGGACCCGGTGTATCTATCTAATTTTGGTTATGCACATATGACCGTTCTGCGGACGATCCAACAAAGCTCTAATGAAGAACTAACCTAACGAAGCACGAAAAAAGGACTATCCTAATGGAGGACTAAGCAAGGACTATCTTAACGAAGGACTAACTGCTGAGATTCTGCGCACGGAAAAATCAGCATATCTTAGGGCACTATTCAATGTAAATAGATTACATAGGGGTATGATATTAAGAAGAGAGCCGGAGTTTTTAACTACTCCACATTTTCGCACAGAATCTTTTAATATTTCTGCTGCATACCTTACAATTGCACTTCCAGTGGCTTGAGACTGAGTAAGATGACATCCAATGAAATGATGTTCCAACTGCTCACAGCATGTAGAGTTTCCGGCAATCTGTTTCTGTTTTCCTTTGTATACTTGTGAGTTATCTTAGTATGTGCGTTGCTTCTTGTTATTCGCGTCCTACTTTTTGTTTTTTTTTATTCGCGCTTTTCTTGATACTTGCGTTCTTTGATATCGTACCCCTTTTGCTTATATAGAGCCATTTTTTCTTTGTCAATGTATCGCGTTTGTTTTATTTCTTTGTACTATGTCTTCTACTGAATGAAGATCAGATGATGATGTTTCGTTTGCCTTTCTAATCTGCATGTGTCTCTTTATTCTAGTTTGATTTATGTAGAGTTACTATTTCTTTTGTTTTTTGTACTTTATTGTTATCTGCGCTGTTCTTGATACTTGCGTTTTTGTCCGTATTTCTTCTGCTTATATAGAGTAATTTTTTTCCGTTGATGTATCAAGTCTGTTTTATTTCTTTGTATTATGCCTTCTACTCTATGGGGATCAGAGGATGATGTTTCGTTTGCCTTTCTAATCTGCATGTTTCTCTTTATTTTAGTTTGATTTATATAGAGTCAGTTTTTCTTTTTTTCTTTGCATTGAGTCTTTTATTCTATCCTTTCTTTATTATCCCTGCATTGCAAGAAGTAGGACTGTGTGCCAGAGGACGCTTCTGTCCTAGTTGCACCAATAAACCTAATCTGATTTAATCCAATATAAACCAGGATTTGGCTAGGACTTAACTAGTCTCGAAAGACACTCTTCTCCTCCCTACGATAAATGCTCCCTCGAAATATCCTCGCATTCCCCGCGAATTGCACGCATCTCTATGATAGAACGCGAGCCTGCAACAAACATCGATCGGTGATACAAGGAGACAAATAATTGCACGGACCGACGGATTGAGGCAGAATTCACGGACGTAATGTACACCCATGCGTATATATTTATAGTTTGGGAAAAGGGTGCAGAATGAGGGTGATATTCCTCCAACATGGGGTTATAAATGTTGGAGGAATTTCGCAGGCAATTCAGGCGGCAGCGGGAGAGGCTGCAAATGAAGAGAGGAGAGAGTGAGAGAGTATTTACGCACGGAATTCCTGGCGCCCAAGCGCCCTTCCCCGTGACAAAGCGAGATAATTATTTCACCTGTTCTCTCGAAACCTCATACACGTAGGTGCCTAGACGGGAGGACAAGCGGGATAATTATACGCATATCATATACGCTTCATATATATGAGGAAACATTTTGAACCAGCTATGTATGTAATGTTGATCATCAGGAGGTCTGGCCGTTTCGAGGACCGTCCTTAACCCCTTCCTTGGCATTGACGCAATAGTGCGTCAAATAATTTCGCGCCCTGTGTGGCATTGACGCAATCGTGCATCAACCTTTATTTCCCTATTCAACTTGCTCTGATTTGAAATCGGAACCTCACTCGCGGGTTTTTGGGCTCGCTGAATCCGAATTTGAAGTCAAAATTTGGAAATTCAAAATGGCGGCGCCAATATGGCGGATGAAAATCGAAAACTTTACTCGATTTAGATGAAAATGAGTACTCCGGCATTTTTGAGGTCGCTTATTACGAATCTGAACTTTAAATTTGAAAATTCAAAATGTTCAGACTCACAATCGTGACCTACACAACCTATGAGTTCCGGATTTCATCTAAATCAATCTGTATTATTTGTATTTTCATTTCGATTTAGATGAAAATGAGTACTTCGGGATTTTTGAGGTCACTTATTACGAATCTGAACTTTAAATTTGAAAATTCAAAATGTTCAGACTCACAATCGTGACCTACACAACCTATGAGTTCCGGATTTCATCTAAATCTATCTGTATTATTTGTATTTTCATTTCGATTTAGATGAAAATGAGTACTTCGGGATTTTTGAGGTCACTTATTACGAATCTGAACTTTAAATTTGAAAATTCAAAATGTTCAGACTCACAATCGTGACCTACACAACCTATGAGTTCCGGATTTCATCTAAATCAATCTGCATTATTTGTATTTTCATTTCGATTTAGATGAAAATGAGTACTTCGGGATTTTTAAGGTCACTTATTACGAATCTGAACTTTAAATTTGAAAATTCAAAATGTTCAGACTCACAATCGTGACCTACACAACCTATGAGTTCCGAGTTTCATCTAAATCAATCTGTATTATTTGTATTTTCATTCGCCATGTTTCTTCGTCATTGTGAATATCTGAATTTTGAGTTCAGATTCGTAATGAGCACCCTCAAACCGCTTTGGTCCTTGAAATGACCTTCATATAAATATGGTTACACTTATCCAACAGCGATTTTGAAGACATTGGAGTTTACGTAATGTTGGCTATGTTGAAAATTGGCTATTATGAGACGTTCCTTGAAGTCCTCCATATAGATATATGAATATCGGAGTAGGGTCGATGCAAAGGGCCCAACGATGCTCACGCGGATGCATCCTGCGTCATAATCTAGGGTGAAATCACGCGAGCTTATACACAAAACAGTCACCGTCCCAGTGCAAAGGGGCTTCGAGACACTGGGAGGTTGACGACTACGAAAAAAAAAGAAAATAGCCCTTTAATCGACACTGTGTATATGCGCGGGGTTGGAGGCGGTGAATCGGGGATGAATAGGGCGAGGGAGGCCGGAGGTTGGGGTGGTCGCCGCCAACTCATATTACCCAAAATTGCTTCGAGCACACTACACGCGGACAGCCCCCCCCCCCCCTTCGCCCCTCGCCCCCCGGCTTCCCCCGGGAAATGCATATGTATGATGACGAAAGCGTGTGTTTGGAGTGCGTAGTGGGAAGTTTGTGAGTTCGAGGCCAAATGTCAACGCACCAATAAGTCAACGTTTCGCATGAGGAGCAGCTCTGGCTGCGTGAGGTTCGTTTTGTTGTATCGATATGTGCAGTTGATGGGCAGACAATGGATGCTACGCTGCACCATAGTGATCCAGCCTAAAGAAAAGCGCACGGTTATTTTCCGCGGAAAAAACAACGATAACCATTTGTTATCAACAAATGGATAAGTATATGAAATAATCGACTGGTCATAGGATAAAAAATGTTATTAACTATGCTCTGTCCGAATTTAAAGCGCATGGGGAAAATCGATTTTAAGGGGCTATACCAGTGTGACACTTTCAAAAAATCGATTTTTTTTGCCTTTTTCGATAGTTTATACTTTCAAGAATATCCTGTAAAAATTTCAAGGCCGTATTTCTAATCATTTTATCTTGCAAAAATCGATAGAAATCTTTAAACGCGTTTTTCTCGAAATGAGATTTTTCAAATTTGCTGACATTGTAACTCAAAGAGCAATTATCCGATTGACTTGAAATTTGAACTGAGTACTCTTGAATTACTCTACAATGACGTAGGATATTTTTGATTGGATGGAAATTGACGATTTGGCATTGAAAAAAAGACCATTTTATAGGCAAGAAAACAGACTTTTTTTTCATAACTACGCCATTTTGTTAGATTTTGATATTTTACGAAAATCCTACGTCATTGTACAGGAAATACCTTCCACTTTAACGACTTTTTTCCTTTTTCGCTTTCAGCTACTGAATCGGCCGGAATCATGTCAGCAGTGGAGAAACTTTTTTTTTGGCGCCTCCGAAGGCAGCACATAAGTCGTTTGGATCTCAATATTTTTCTATGAAAAAATTATGTAATATAGGTCAAATATAACCAAAGATATTCTTAATTTTCCGAAACATTTAATTGAGTACTTTTCTTCCAAAAAATTCCCGAAAATCACCCAAATTTTCAGCGTTCACCCTGGTATAGCCCCTTAAGGAAGTTGGAGCTGTCCAGATGTGTCAAATGACGGTTTGAGATTTTTTTCCAACGAACTTCAAAAAAATGCCTGCGACGTATAGATTCATTGTGTAGATGCAATTTTTTCATAAAATATATCATTAAAGGGCAAAATTGTGCATTTTTATATTTTTATCACGTAATAAGAAAACCTTTCGTGTTACTATCAACTTGAAAAAGTATAACATTATCGATGATTATTTTGAGAAAAGTGCGTCAGCAAATGTTTTATACAACGCAGAACGAAATTTTGCGTCATTTATATTTATGTCACGATATTATTTATTATTACCATGAATTAATGTTAAGTGTTGCCGAAATATGGCAACTTCGTGGACAATGAGGTTGGCAGCAATGCTCTTCATTCGCCAGCCAAGATTCTTAGTCTTTCATCAAATCTTGGTGGTTCAATATTGAATATGTTGGCTCTTTTTTGGGACTGGCCTAGCTACCTATGTTGCAGGAAAAGCGGGGATCTCGATTATTTTATTACTGACATGTGACACGAGTAGAAAGGCTAAAAATGGAAAATTCCCTTAATGAGATTTTGAGACTTCGCGTTTATTTTTTAAATTCGCTGCCCTTTTTTTAATGATTAAAAGGGATTAACAAACTGCATTCTGGAATGAGGGCTTCTGGCCACGTGAGCACCATATAAAACGTATTTTACAAATCCTCAGCTCTCCCCTTTTTTGTATATTCGCTTTTGTATTTTTTCTCCTGCTTCTTTTGGGTCCACCGACTCCGCTACCAATGAAAATTGGATATTTCGTTTAAGAGAGGGGTCCGTGTCCCTCTTTTTAGTTGCAAGAAAATTTTGTACGAGATTCGTAAGGAACACCGGAGGGTGAACATCTCCACTCTTCGATACAACACAAATAAAGATAGTCTTACATTAGTTGTTTTGTTTTTGAAAACCAACTGTCCTAAAATTCATTCCCAAACTACCTACTCTCGGTAAGACGAAGCTTAGGACATCGTCACGGGACGATACGATGGGCAAGATGGGTTTTTTTTTCTAAATATTTACAAAGGTTTAGTTTGGGTTAACCCGTTGTTGGAAATGATTTATCTTGGTGCTAAAGAGATTTAAAAAATGACTTCACCCACAGCGTGAACGTGTTGCCTATCTGACCGCACGTAAAATTACACACATTAGATTATTTTTTATCTCTGGTGTTTCGTGGTGAATAAATTTAAAAAAAATCGTAGCCTCAGTATAGTCTCGAGAATAACATATGTTAAAAAAATTAAATCTTGAATCGTGGCTAACGCTCTAACCTCCTTAAGATACGACCTACATTGTTTCTAAAAAAACGCAAAAGTAAAAAGGGCAAGTCGCAGCGAGATGGTTGGCGATCTGACACTCCAAAACAATTCGTCACAACCCGCTTGATTTTTAGAATTGTTACAAAATCTTTGTAAAAATAAAAAAAATCAAAAATACATACATATATATATATATATACATGTTACATACACATATATAAGTGTGCCTGCGCCTGTATCGTTTCGTATGTATGAGCCCATACAAAAATGGCTAGGTCAGATCACCACTTCGGTCTCCTCGCACATGCGTGTGCCTAAATGGAAAGCGTCGCGCAGATCCCAGGACCCTTGTACGCATATATTCTCTATATTGTATTCGCGTGAGAACCACCCCATATTACCCTTCAAACGTATGTGCGCCTATAGTTGTGCATACATAGGTACGTAGGGACATATTGTGTGATATATATATATATATATATATATATATATATATACATACGCGAAGTATTGTCGTATGTGTGACTTCAAGTACGTCAGAGTACTCGACGCTCCTGCTCTGTACATATACGCACACCCTGATGAATATACAAGGTGTCTCAATTAAAAAAAAAAAGCATTAACGTAAAACGAAAAGATGAGGTCGTACAAAAAAGCTTTTCATACAAAAGTTTTATGGTTTTGAGGACATCCGATGGTAATGCAAAATATTTTATCTCAACACGTCTACAAGATATCGCGGCAACATTCAGGTATGGTAACATCAAAGCATGGTTTTTATTTTTTGAAAAAAATAGCTGATATGGAGACGAATCTAAAGAAAAATTATCTCATAAAATTATAAAAAATAAATTATATTTGTTAAATGTAAATTATAGTGTGAAAAATAAAAATTATATTTTTTCCATTGGATTCGTCTCGATATCAGCTGTTTTTCTGAAAAATAAAAAAAAAGTGTCTTTCCGTTGGAAAAATTGAAAGTTACCGCGGTATCTGGTAGACGTGTTGACGAAAAAATTATTTTGTGTCGCCATCGTATGTCCCCTGCAAAACCATAAAACTTTTGGAGGAAACACTTTTTTGGACGACCTCATCTTTTCGATTTATTTATGCTGTTTTAAAAAAGGACACCCTGTATGTATACATATATATATATGTATATATATGACTGATAGTGTATATATGTATATATATATATATATATATATATATATATATATATATATATATATGTGTGTGTGTGTGTGTGTGTGTGTGTGTGTGTGTGTGTGTGTGTGTGTGTGTGTATGTATGTATGTATATATATGTGTTCGTGCACTTCACGTTTTAATTAACCCGTTTGTTTGTCCGCTTCGGGGGTGGCCGGGTATTCGAAAAACGCGCACGAGGCGGCGCGCTCCCCGGATCGCGTGGTGCGTATATGAATATACGCGCGAGAGATACACTTCTATTCAGCGTTCGGGTATATATATGCGTGTGTGTGTGTGAGTATATATATATATATATATATATATATATATATATATATATATATATATATATATATCATAGCTGGACAGAATTATTGTCTCATCCCTTTTGGTTTCCGCCGTGCGTATACTCGTTTCTCGTCCGGTCTGCGTCGTTTAGCCGCGCGATGGCTTGAGCGAGAAAATTGCGAAAACCGCCTGGACATGGCTGAAGCTCCGGGCGAGCGATGCGTTGGTCCGTCGTGAATCTCGTTTTTGATGAGTTGGAAAAGCTCTCGACGAGGGTCGTTGGTTTGTCGGTGAAGGGATGGAGGGAGAATTTTTCGGCACGAAAAAAAATGCCCAAAAATTCTGATTTTCGGACACACTAAAAGACGAATAAGTAGAAGAAAAAAAAAGAAAGTGAGAATGACGAGGAACGAACAGAACGAGACATTTTCGCAATAATAATTTTTGGCGATGTGAAATTTCGGAATAGGGCACTCGTCTTCGCCAATTGGCAGTTATACTCGAGCTGCAACGCACCCATAAACACGTATGTGGGGCTACATATTCGTGTTAATAACACTTTATCGTCAATATATCAGACGCTCTGGTAAACATATGCGCGTTAGACGGCGGGAGAACGCTTTTTCGCGGATACTTCGAAAATTTGCGAATTCGAATGGGCACGCGACCAGAAAACCAGACATTCATGTACGAGCAATTTACGAGACGCGGAATGTTCGCGACCAGAGTGGAAATAATGTTTGCGCGTGCTCTTTGCATACGTATAGGTGGGGCTTGTCCCTCTCGTCCAGAAATATATCGAAATATTTGTATACACACGACGAGCACACACGCATATATATGCGATTTATATAGGATTTCGTTATATCCAGGTTCGAATGTGTATATATATATATACATATATATATAATCAATTTTGATTCGCGACCTCTAAATATTTTTTGACAACACCCCCCTTTCACGAAACTTCGTTTTTGCACGCGATATCGCGTTATCAACATTCGCGGAATGGTAACACTAATAATGAGAAAAACATTTTTTTCAATGTTAATCAAATGGGAAACCTTCAATTTTGATTCGCGACCTCTAAATATTTTTTGACAACACCCCCGTTTCACGAAAATTCGTTTTTGGGTACCAACTAAAGGTTTTCGGGCACGACGGGTAAAAAAAAAAGTTATCCTGAAACGAATCACCCTAATATATATATATATATATGTGTATATATATAAATAAATATATATATATACAGTCGAACCTCGATATAAAAAAGATTTGTCCATTCCCTTGCGATAGACATCCGAAACCTCTATACAACAACATAATAATATACATTGTGCCCTTATTGCTAATTGCTTGTAAAAATGACTCTAATCTGAACCTATGTTTCTCCAAAAAATATCCCTATATTTATACCAATAATTTTTTGTTTAAATAACATTTTAAACACCATGATCTCGATGTAACGAAACCTCCATATAACGAACTTCTCTAGAGATTCGTTTCATCGAGGTTCGACTATATATATATATATATATATATATATATATATATATATATAGCAGA
>OY723396.1:28896201-29048701 GCA_963210295.1 Ophion ellenae | reverse complement strand
AAGATCAAAAAAAAAAAAAAAATACCATGTATCAGCTAAAAGTAGTAATAAAACATACCCTGAGTCTAAAAAATGGTGGGGAAATCTCGCCTCTAAAAAAACAATCATGAAAATCAGCGAATATGTTCCTCGTCAAAGGTATTTCCCCCATTAAAAATTCTGAAGAAGAGCTTGGCGGATCTCCGGTTCCACTTGACGGATCCAGATGGAAACGGAGTACAGGTAACGGACACACGGACAGACAAAATTATCACGAAATTATGGATATCGTTTCAGCATCGTATTTTAACGCCGCCAGTTTAATGTTATCCTGAAAAAAGAAGCGGCCATTACAGAAACTACAATTTCACAACATCAGCAAGATGCATTGTCACATTTAAGGAGCAGGCGAACAAACCCGGACTTGTCCGCCCTATGCAATTTTTTTTCGTGTTTATCAAGCCCGCCTTCATTAGCTTCCGAAATATTTTGAATCAAATCCGGCTTTAAAGCCTTATATACGCGAAAAATTTCAAAAATTTTCATTTTTTAAAAATGTTTGATTCCATTAGCCTGAACGGTTAAGAATATTTCAAGCTTTAGAGAATTAAAAAATTCCAAAAATTCAAAAAATAAGGTAAGATTGCATTTGTAATGGATACCGCGCGGCGCGCCCGACCGCCAACTTCAAAGCCGTTTTTCCACGATTCACTTTTTTGAACCTTGTGAAAGTTCAAACTCTTGAACGATGGTTCAGATCGCTTTGAAATTTTTACAACATCTTCTTAGTATCATCACCTTTCGTGTGATCCACAGAAACGAAAATTTCAATGACGAAAAAATATAAAAAATGAAATACCGACAGAAAATTGAGTAAAAAATGTTAAGCTTCGAATTTTCATTATAATAATTTTCTTACAAATAACATTGTTGGTTCACACTGAAGATACATTCATTATGCAATTATAAATATGTTCATTTTTTCTCAGACACCTGAATCGATGCCGTGAACTTTCACCATTAACGTGAGGCAAAAAAAATACATTGCTTCATTATGTTAAATCTCCGCCATTTGTTAATATTTCTAATTTTTTTTACATATACTTAACCATGTGCATAAATTATCTGTAAAAAAAATGTTATCAATATATGCGTCATTTTTTTTTACGGGAGACTTTGTCCTTGGAGTGCCATATTTCAGGTGTTTACATTTTATTTTTTTTAAAGGAAACGAGTAAAGCTTTTTGAGTGCGGTTTTTTTCTTGCTTTTATTCATGATATACAGAACGTTAAAAAAAATTTTGTTTGAAAAAAAAACCAAAATGGCGACCGTTGCAGCTCCGCGAAAACAGGTCTTCAAATCGCGGGAGGTAAACGGCTGACATCACTGCCCCCTCTTTGTTGATCTGAAACACAAATTCAAAGCATATTATCAATCTGTGACCCTTTGGTCATGGAATGACGGATGGGTTTTCCGTTTAGTACAAATTTCGGAAAATGGCGGCAATTGAAAAAAAAAATCGAATTTTCGCGTTTATTTTTCGCATAAAAAGATAAATAATAAATGCAAAAATGTATCTATCGAAAAAACGATCCGTCATTCCGTGAAGACATGTTTTCTGAGTATGCTCTCCAAATTTCAGGTCGATATGTTAATTACAGCGGTCAGGAGAATGTCAGCCATTTTTGAAAACGTGTTTTCGAGAAAAACGCGTTTAAAGTTTTGTAATGTGTTTACACAAATGTGTTTATAATTACCGCTAATCGGCAATGCCTGGTCCATAGAGGCATCCCTCCTCTTCTTCTAGCTGCTCATGTTGAGCCGCTAACATCTCCCGCTGCATTTCAAGGACAAAGTCTCCCTTAACCGCGTCTGGAAAAGTACCTTCGAAAATCGGCGAAATCGCGTATATAAGGCCTTCAACACCATAAAATTTGTTAAAAACTGCCTTTTTAGGCAAAAAGGAAGTTTTGAGGCATGAATAAATAAAAATTGTCATGGTGTAGACAAGTCCGGTTTTGTTTGCCTGGTCTTCATTTATCAATTTTATTTTGTATGCACAAAGCGAACGATCTTTCGCCTCATAGTCGAGTAGGAATTCTCATTGTGGGGAGTCCTCCAAAGTATCTCTTCAGTCGCGTCTATGGCGCGAGTTCTACGCTCTCCAGTGCCTTTTCCACTTCCATTTCTCTTCCTTTCTAACCTCTTTATCTGCACCCCCGCCTCAACCTCTCTCTCTCTCTCTTTCTCTCTCTTTATCCTTTTCATAAACATTCGTAGCGCGCCCGGTTGCATTTTATTCGCCTGCGGGTCGTTTGTGCTACAAATTGCCCTAAGAAGATTTGCCGAGATGCTTGGAAAGCAAAGACGCCATTTCTATATAACGCGCCCGGTGGAATTGAAACCAGTTTATAAAGGACGCGAAGAGGGTTTGGCCGTAAGGTTTGCACGTTACGTGCTAGACGGAACCAGCCGGATCTCCTGTGATTCACGCGGTCCTTGTTAGCCGCGTCAGCGAATGACGCGGAATCGGGATGGCGGATAGGGTTGGAGTCCTTCGGCTGCGGTCGTTGAAATTCATTGGTCTGTACACCTAGAGGCCTATAAATAAACGACGATAGCGCGAATGGGCCGTCTCTCGCTGGCTTCCCCCTTAAGTACGGATTATGCGCGACGCTCACGCTAACACCATCCTCGTCATCCTGGAGGGTGGAATGGAGTAACGGATCTGCCGCCCTTGAGCAGATATCTTTTTTTACTTTTCAGTTCACTTTTGGCAAGCGCGTAGAACGTGCCGAGAAGTTACGGACACATTATTTCAAACGATTTGGAAATTATAACGGGTATACCCATATTTGTATGTACTTGATATCATAAAAATGTTAAAAAATTCATATAAATAATATAATCGAATGAATAGTATGGATTTTTCTTATATATATATATGATTATTATTTTAAAATGATTATTTATGATTATTTATGATTTATAAATGATATTTTAAAATGATTATTTATTTTCAAATAAAAAATCATTTTAAGTCACCCTATATATATATATATATACACATATAGAAGTTATGGACACATTATTGCAACCGATTTGGAAATTATAACGGGTATACCCATATCTGTATGTACTTGATATCATAAAAATGTTAAGAAATTCATATAAATAATATAATCGAATGAATAGTATGGATTCTTCTTATATATATATATATATATATATATATATATATATAAGAAGAATCCATACTATTCATTCGATTATATTATTTATATGAATTTCTTAACATTTTTATGATATCAAGTACATACAAATATGGGTATACCCGTTATAATTTCCAAATCGGTTGCAATAATGTGTCCATAACTTCTATATATATATATATATATATATATATATATATATATAGGGTGTCTTAAAATGATTATTTATTTGAAAACTACGAATATTTTTATTTTAATATAAGGTACTAACATGAAGGTTATGTGTGTAACACAATATCCGATAAATAGCCGCCTCGTCCCTGTTTGCAAACGTTCACTGTTTTGACGAAATTTTCAATAAATTGAAATTGAAATTTCGTAAATAAAGTAAGTAAACTAAGGGTAAGTAAAGGGTATAAAATCATGTGCGAATTTAACAATTTTTTTCGTATGAAAAAGTGAGTCACTCATAAAATTAATAACACATAATAGATGTGTTATTAATTTTATGAGTGACTCACTATGTATGAATATCAAGCTGTTAGAAAATATATATATATATTTTTTTTCGATGTACAAAATGGCCGACTACTAATATTTTCTTTTGTTCTTTTTTTAGGCGCTCCGCGGCGTGACATTTATCATCCACAATTTTTTACCTACAACGAAAAACAAAAATTCTCGTCAATCTACATTAGAATACCTAGAGAAGTACGTACGGAATTTGAAAAATATTGTTTTATTCAAAAGTTGTAGGTATTTGAATTGAGTTGTAGGTATTTGAATGACTTTTCCGTGAAAAATTTCGTATAAAACTGCTCATAGAATGAAAAGTTGTCGATTAATCAGAAATTCCGTACGCACTTATCTGCGAAATGCAATTAGGAACATAACTTTTGAATTTGAGGTAAAACGAGTGAAAATTGTTGAAGTTATTTGTCACGCCAATTGGAAAAAAGCTGTTTCGAGAAAAACGCGTTTAAAGTTTTAGGTACTCCATGGTCGTGCCAGAGGTGGGCTTACGTTATACGCTCAAAGTCGGTGAAAAAAAATGTTCTTGCCATAAATCGAATAGTAACTTATTCTTATGATGATAAAGCACCGTTTTAGCGAAAAAATCGATTTCTTGAAAATTCTACTGTGGCCTTACCCCTTAATTGAAAAATATTCGTACTTTTCAAATAAATAATACGTTTTATTAATAAATTAGAATGTCAGGTGATTTTGATACAGCCTATACATATATATTTACTCAACTTTTGTTCATATTTTCGAGCTAAATATATATATTTAGCACAACGCTATTATTTATGAAAAAAATAAAAGACAGTAGGTATTATTGTCCAGAGCGCTGTTTTGGAGGTGATTTTTAGGATGGAATACGTGTTAACCTGTTCCAGTTTTCTTTCTGAATGTTTTCACATATGTTTACTGATCCTTCAGGAATACGTACAAAAAATGTAAAAAAAATATTGTCATGTACTTTTTCACGCTTGTTGACAACAGTGCGCGGAAAACGCCTCCAATTAGCGACCAGTGTTGCGGACGTTGTATGAATGTGAAAAAGAAATCAAACACATTTTCAATCTAAATGCGTGTTGTGATGATTGGTACCAGATTCAGCAACAACAAAAAATTGTTACAAAACAGCGGCATGCTAAACTTTGAGTATCATTTTTTCCTATTATTCTGACTATTCTACGAGTTATATACAAAAACAATTATTTCGACTCAATTTTGCTACCAACGTTGAAAAATAGTGTACTAATGGTGTATGCCAAATCGCAATCAGCCAATTCGTTATCGAAATATCGTGGTTGCTGATTTGAAAAACTTAGTATCGAGAAAAAGGCGTAATTTGATGCGTCACGACCGCCCTCACCGAGCGTACTCATTACAATTTCCATTACTCGACTTATTTTGTAAGTATCATTAAACGAATTTCACAGACGAATTCGGAAAGGTCTGTAGAATAATCGACTAAAATGAAAAAAGAAAGAAGTTTTTTTTCTTCACATTTCTAGACAATAATACTGCCTTGAATAAAGAATAATATATAGTGCATATTTATTTAGAATCGTCATTGATATTATTATTCATCTAAAATTGTATATTGCATTGTAATAAATAAATAAATAAATAAATATATATATATACATATATATATATGCGCGCGCGTGTGTATATGTGTTTATATATAGCAAAACAATTTTTATGAGTAATTGTTAATTGCTATACTATCCTTAATAAAGTAGTTTAAACAATCAATAATGAGGAGTGCATATATGTCTGAATTTCTACCCGATATTATTATTCATAGAAAATTGTATATTGTAAATTGCAAATTGTATATATCATCATTTACGAATTTCCATCTGTACTCATATTTAATATTATACAACTATTGTCCTTAGTTTTCCTTCTATATTTTTTCTATAAATAATTGAAGTTCATATATTAGATTTTATAAATTGGTTTCAATGCCAACATCAATTTCAATTATATGTATATATATATATATATATATACACACACACACACACACACACACACACACACACACACACACATATATATATAGATCAAGATAAATAACGATAAAGATTTTCCCCAGATCTTCATTCTTTAAATCAAGTTTCCCATTAGTCCGCACTGTGACCAAAAAAAATTAATCGCTCAGTTTAGTTTAGTGTTTAATATAGTTTAGTTGTTTCCGGGGTCTCCGCGTGTAATGAGCAACTGCGTAAAGCAGACTATGCAGAAGTATGTTACTACATATGGTATAACTGTAACGAGACTCCGTAGAGCGAAACTCGTCTGGTTCCTTTTTTTTTCTTTCATTTTTCCAATTACGGGAAAATGCTGCGACGGTTCGAGGGCAACGAGCAAAAAAAAGAAGCAGAAGAGAAAACTTGGACCGAAAGTTCTAGGTAGTTCCTCCGTATTGCGGTATTAACGTATATATATTATATATATATATAGAAAGATATACGCATTGCCATGTGCCATTAGTGTGTATAGCGAAATGGCTCGATATTTTTCCTCGCTACGTTAAAGAAAGGTAAGAAGAGCCACAGATATTTTGCGCACTCGGTGGATACCTCAGGGAATATCAAGTACGCCCCCTGGCTCTCCTCTCTTGCTGCAATTCAAACAAGTCGAGAGGAAGGATAGAGCGTTTCCAATGTGACGAGATACGATACTGGAGAATCATAAGAGCGCGCGTTTTTACAATTTTTGTACACTCTGGTATGAAAAAGCCTTGCCCATTTGGGTACACGAACAACACCTACGATTTAAATGAAGCCCAAAGAAAAGTACACGTGTGTGTGTATATAATTGAAATCAGTCTTGCAATATTAAATAAACGGTTCACGGTATGTGCAGTACTGGGCTGAAGAAAGTGTGCACAGTTCCCTCGAGGCTCAGTGAAAAGTTTGTACGTTTGCTGATGTGTATTGGGGAGAGGCACTATACAGGGTGTGCCAAAACTGAATGCGTTCCTTTAAACGGGGTGTTGGGGGTGAAATTCTGAGTCGATTGATATAAGCATGTGTGGGTCTCAGATCAACTCCTGAATTATTATCAATTTTTAAAGGCGGGCCAATCAGGTGCGCCCGCCTTTAAAAATTGATAATAATTCAGGAGTTGATCTGAGACCCACACATACTTATATCAATCAACTCAGAATTTCACCCCCAACATCCCATTAAAGGGAACGAATTCAGTTCTGGGACACCCTGTATATGGGATACTTTTGTTGGAAATTGAAAAAAAAACAGTTGACAGTTGCTAAGACCTTCAAACATTACGATTTTATGATCTACATGGCACATACAACAAGATGCTAATAATTATTTTACACATGACATTTGTACATTTTGAGTTATGTGATATTTTACAAAAATGACAAAAGTCATTGTTTTCAAAATGGTTGCCTATAATGTTTTAACTCTGTCATTATTATCAAACAATCAGTCTTTATGAGTTGATCTTTGATTGGGTGGGAATATTTTGGCACCAACGGATATCCAATGGCTCGATTAAGTATCCGACATTAAGATTTGGCATGGCCGAATATGAATAGTAATCTTTTTGTACATATTGCTATTCTTGCGAACATTATACATTTATTGAGTGAAATAGATGCTATAGTTCATAAAAAATAACAGAAACAAATTATTTGCACTTATCTCGATAAAAACAACACTTTTTAACACAAAAGACATTTCTTCACGCCGGCGAAAAGTAACGTCAGTTCACCGTTGTGCCATTTTTGTTGCCAGACAACCAAAAGTTTTGCAGTACCGACATCTTACGACATTCTTAGTATATGAAATCAAAAACAGATGTCGCTATAGAAAAACGCGAGATAGCACTCTGTATTAAGGGGTTACCCCCACTTGCGATTTTGAAAAAATCGATTTTTTTTAATTGCATTTTTTTGAAGTATAAGTATCTGAGAATATGTCCTGAAAATTTCAAGTCGTTCCGAACAAAATTGACTGAGATATGAGCGTTGAAAGAGAAGAATCCGCGTTGAAAGAGCGTTGAAAGAGAAACTTTAAAAGCGTTTTTCTCAAAATGGCATTTCTGAAGTCGGTGACCAAGATTACTCGAACACTAATGAACCGATCTTCTTGAAATTTTGCAGGCTTATTTAATACATAAAAATGTAGTCTTTAATCGTTCGATTTTTTTTTTTCGAAAAGAAATGGCCGTTTTATAGCCAAAAAACGGCCGTTTTTTTTTTCGTTAAAATCGAACCATTAACTTTGACTGTCCGCCATTTTGTGAAAAATGAATATTTTTAAAAATCCTTCGATTAAAGACTAGTTTATACTTATATTTGACTAAATCCATCGGCATTTTTTTCTTCAGATGATCCACTTCGCCGCAATGTTGGTCACCGCAAACCGTGTATATAAAAACATTATTTCATTGACGGCCATTTGCCACTAAACAATGTAATATTTTTCGATAAAAAAATTACTGAAAGTTCTTCAAGATGTGTTCTCTAAGATGGTATATTGATCGATTAAAAAAGTTTCGTAGTTTTCTTTTAAAAAATGCATGAAAAAGGCCTTTTTTTGCGCTACAAGTGGGGGTAACGCCTTAAACTATCCGACATATGGAGCTGCTCCCCTACGTATTCCACTGCCACTGTATAATAAAAGGAATCTTCCATGTATACATGTAAATACAGCAGTACCGAGTCTTCGTAAGATCGGGGCCCAAAAACACATCCAGTTCCACTTTTTGTTTTTCAACCAGAGTATTGGAACCACGAGGTCGGGATTTTACACACAATTTCTACATAGTCTTGCCAAGCTTGATTTCCTTCAAATAAAAAAAAACATATGTTTTCAAAACCCAGACCCATTCACACTAAAGCGCAGGCGCATGCGCAGGCACCCATACAGAGATGAGATCAATTATCGAGTGGCTGTGAAGAAGGAACGAATAAATGGAAAAGAAAAATCTACGAGATCACCAGATGGTCCGGAAAAATCCGGATTAAGGGAGTAATGAAAATATCGAATTATCGAGCTACTGCTATATATGTGTGTGCAGTGCGGATGTCTCCCTTCGGAATTGCGCTACGCCATCCGGTGGTAGTCCAGGCGGGAGGATTAACTGTACAAAAGTGGAGGCGGTATTGGTGCCAGAAAATAGCGTTTTTGATCTCTCACCATGGAGCGAGGGAAGAGGGAGAGGGAGAGAGAGAGAGAGAGAGAGAGAGAGAGGGAGAGAGAGAGAGAGAGAGAGAGAGAGAGAGAGAGAAGCAAGGAATCCACTTACACCGAACTATCCATGAGTTCTATATCTTTTGGATGCTATGGCTTGCGACTCCGTGCCACCAGCGTTTGCACTCGCTTTAACTTTTCCGAGCGATATAACGGAGGGTGTATCCTTGTAGGTCTCTCTCTCTCTCTCTCTCTGTCTCTCTCTTTCTCTCGCCCTTACCGGATCGATCTTTTGCTCCGTCGTACTCTATTGGGCCAATTACTCGGGACGATTTTTGCCCTCGATACGTTAGCAGGATGGTCTCGATGGCAATAAGCTTCTCGAAGTTCCCTGCAGATTCAGCGAGAAGGAGAGAGAGAGGGAGAGAGAGAGAGAGAGAGAGAGAGAGAGAGAGAGAGAGAGAGTGAGTGAGAGTTCGCTGGACCATAGAATGCGATATAGAAGAGACACGGAGGGTCTTTGGGTCGCATGGGGGATGCCCGTTATCGCTCTGGGAACTTCATTATTGTAGACGATTGTCGTTGTACGACAACTGTCTCGCCTCCCGGGAGAGCAAGCGAGAAAGAGCAGCAGGCAACCGGGACAAAAGCCCCTGAATGTACCTTTCCATTGGAGGCACATGGTGCCGCGGCAATTGTCACTTATTGCTTGAAATTCCGTAACCAGATGGAACTGAAGACACTTGACTTGTATTTCGCTTTGCTGCGGTTTAGTTCCATTGAACGTGCACAAGAAGGGAAAGGGAGCGCAGAAAAAATTGGTCTGTGATTCGAAGTTATGAGAGCAAAGTTTGCATCGTTGGAATGCCATTGAAATTCATTTTTTGAATGTGTTGAATTCCTTTTTGGACATCTTAGCTATAAAAATGCCTCGACTATTCGTTCAAATGCTCTTTATAAACCCTAAAGTCGAAATGTGCAAAAATGTTTGATAGAGCGAGAGAAATAAGAAAATGAAAATATAAACATGCATTTTGACCAGCCCTTATATATAAGGGGTCCAAAATATGTTTCCCGTGTGTGTGTGTGTGTGTGTATATATATATATACATATAAAAACTAAGTGTCTCCGCTATATGGACAAGACACTACTACTTGGTATATATATATATATATATATATATATATATATATATATATATATATATATATATATATATATATATATATATATATATATATATAGGGTGATTGACAACTATTCGGGTTCCCTTCGTGAGCATTTAGGGTTTATCATGCAGGCTCGACCCTTTTTTTTTATTCCCCGACACTAAAATTGGGCGTGTCATTCGCGATCAAATGTACCTGTATTTTTTTTATATCGATGTACCTGTATTTTTATCGCATGTACGCGGAGTCACCATTTATTTCCTCCAAAACCCTTAATTTTTATGGAAAATCTTCGAAAGGGGCTGGAATAATTTTTTTCGCGTTTAGACGACGTAATTTTAAACTTTCGAAAAAAAAACTCTGTAATATTTGTAATCAGCGGAAGATTTCCCATCGGATTGAGCGTTGAAAGCGTTTAAATTTCCAAACTCCCAAAATTTCGAATCGCCGTAGCGTCGGTCCTATGCAAGAGTGCATTGTAACGAGAAAATAATTGCGAAGAGAATGCACATAAAAGGTAGTTTTAAATTTAAACCGAAAATAAATTATCGAAGATTCAGTGGAGCCACTTATTTTTCACCGAGACGGGAACATTTTTTGGATTAAAAATTTTTTAGCTTAAAAGCCTATTTCGATGTATTTTTACCCCCTGACTACGAATTCACCATTAATTTCCGCGAAAACCCTCAATTTTCATAAAGAAACGTCGAAAATGTATGTTATGTGGTTTACCTCCTTAAGCTTTGTTATCCGACAAAAATGCAAAGATACGTAAACGTCGATTTCGTCACCCGTTCAAAGTGTTACCTGTTACGTTTAATTCAATGCACTCCTTCAAAATATTGGACGAGTGCAAGAAAAATATAGGGGTGATTCCTCCCTTATTTTTTGTTTCAATGTACCCATAGTGGATTCCTGATCGTTTTGCATTAAAAGAATTTTCGTTTTTCTGTTTCACTGAAATTGATGGACAACTTGCAGGTGAACCTGCAAAATCAGCCCTTGTTATGCTCCACTCTAAGGGGTGGTTCCATCCCTTGAACCGCCCTTTCGCGGATAAAAAAATTCGTATCTCACAGTTTTTTATGCACCATATACATGAATTTCAACAAAATCGAAGGCGGACACCAAAGTGATGTTCCTTGTCAGTAGGTGCCATAAAATTTCTCGGCGCGTCGTAATTTACTCTCAACAACTTGACAATTAAAAAAAAAACAAAAAGAAATTCATCTTCGTTAACCATAAAAATATTCGACTGCCACGAGAACCGACAGAATGCAATATTTTACTCCCCTAGAGGCTTGCACGCCGTCAACATGTTCGGTAGAAAATCATCAGCTTCACGAGAGCCGATGAGAGAAGAAACCAGGCCACAATTTGAAAAAAAAAAACATTCTCTTTTCTCACACTTCTATAGTGGTAGCACTAACCCTTCTTTTTGTGGTTTTTTTCTTCGTTTTTTTTCTGTTCGGTCCGCTGCAAATTTCATCAAACAACTTTTCACTCACGGGCTTTTTTCTCGTTTTTCTCCCGGTGTACGCACATTTCGGCAGTACTGGAATCAATCGAGCGTCCGCTAGTGGATACACGTGGGATGAACGGCGTATATTCATGTATATAGCCATATGTGTATATATATACATATACACACATACATGCATACATATATATGTATAATAATGTATGTCTATAAATATAAATATATATATATATATATATATGTGTGTGTGTATATATATATATATATATATATATATATATATATATATATATATATATATATATATATATATATATATATATGCATATGTATATATATATATATTTATATTTATATTTATATTTATATATACACATATATACAAAGGGGCCCAAAAAGTGACGTCCAAAAGGAGAATCTCGATGCCTCGTATACTAACACGTATCAGAACCACCCCCATGTCTGTTCTACGATATTTTTTACTTTTCGAGGAAAGAGCATTTTTCAGCTCTTCTCATTTGTGCATGTACTTTCCTCACGATTTTTTTTACTTGTGCACTGTTGAGCAATAAACAAATTACCAACTGTACACTAACGTAAATGCCTTAGATGTTGATTCAAAGTTTTTGAAAAGGTTTGCGCGGATCAGTCACAAAAGTACAAATGAAAAAAAAATACTCATACTGGTACAAATGCCTTCCGATTGCTTTTGGAAACTTCTCAGAGGAAAGCACACGCACAAAAGGGAAAAATAAATAAAAATCTATCCTACAGGAAGAATCGAAAAAAATAAATAAGAAATGCTGTTTTCTCAAAAACTAAAGAAGGTCGTAGATGATACATAAAGTGATTCGTGTACGTATTGATACGACACATTTAGATTTTCACTTTGGACGTCACTTTGCGGGCCACCCTGTATACACATGAGAGAATGAGAAAACAGAGGGATGACAATCGCGTGTGTGCCAGAGGGTAATACACGTGCGTAGCGAAAGTTCGCGGTCCATTAAACACGGGTTGTTGTCGTCTGTTCCGCTGATTTTGATACATATATATTTATATATCCACCCAAACACACATACGGATATATATATATGTATACATACAGATGTTTGGGAGAAGATCATTTTGAATCCGCTATATGTATGGAATGTTGGCTATCAGCACACCCGACTGTTTTGAAGACGGTTCTTGCTTTCTTTTCCAAACGAATTGTTCATTTCGGGGACAGGATCGCCCTTGAAATATCATTTACAGGAATATGTCTACATTTATACAAAAGTGATTTTGAAGACATTGGGGTGTACATCATGATGAGTATGGGGACAATTGGTGACTGTGAGGATGGTCCTCGAAGTAGACTGTCTTGAGAAGCACCTTCTCCATGTATACAGGGTGTTCCTCTTATCTCTGCCACCCGGAATAACTCGGTAATTATCGACGTCACGAAAAATGTTCCAGACAAAAGATGTACGGTGTGAAGAGGACCATTAAATGCGACTAATTTGTTTTATTTGGGTGGAGGCGCTGACGCACAGTGAAGGTCACCTCCACTTTTTTTAAATGGAATGGCACTTTTTTTCAACCATCTTGTGGGGCACCTCAAGCCGCATAATAAACATTTGGGGGTCAAAGTCGTTCAAGGTCATTCAAGGTCACCTATTAAAATGAAATACAAATCTAAATATCCCGGATCACTACCAAATATTTGATAGTGACCCGAGATATTTAGATTTGCATAATTGATTCTGACCTTGAATGACCTTGAACGACTTTGACCCCTGATGTTTTTTATGCGGCTTGAGGTGCACCACCAGATGGTTGAAAAAATGTACCATTCCATTTTGAAAGGTGGAGGTGACCTTCACTGTGCGTCAGCGCCTCCACTGAAATAAAAAGAATCGGTCGCATTTGATGGCCCCTTCACACCGTGCAACTTTTGTCTGGAACATTTTTTTGTGACGTCGATAATTACAGAGGTCCGCTTTTTTTAATGGAACGGTACATTTTTTTCAACCATCTTGTGGGGCACCTCAAGCCGCATAATAAACATTTGGGGGTCGAAGTCGTTCAAGGTCATTCAAGGTCACCTATTAATATGAAATACAAATCTGAATATCTCGGATCACTACCAAATATTTGATAGTGATCCGAGATATTTAGATTTGCATAACTGATACTGACCTTGAATGACCTTGAACGACTTTGACCCCTGATGTTTTTTATGCGGCTTGAGGTGCACCACCAGATGGTTGAAAAAATGTACCATTCCATTTTGAAAGGTGGAGGTGACCTTCACTGTGCGTCAGCGCCTCCACTGAAATAAAAAGAATCGGTCGCATTTGATGGCCCCCTTCACACCGTACAACTTTTGTCTGGAACATTTTTTTGTGACGTCGATAATTACCGAGGTCCACTTTTTTAAAAAAGGAATGGTACATTTTTTTCAACCATCTTGTGGGGCACCTCAAGTCCCATAATAAACATTTGGGGGTCAAAGCCGTTCAAGGTCATTCAAGGTCACCTATTAAAATGAAATACAAATCTAAATATCTCGGATCACTACTAAATATTTGGTAGTGATCCGAGATATTTAGATTTGTATAATCGATACTGACCTTGAATGACCTTGAACGACGTTGACCCCTGATGTTTTTTAGCGGCTTGAGGTGCTCCACAAAATGGTTTAAAAAAATGTACCATTCCATTTAAAAAAGTGGAGTTGAACTTGACGTACCTTCAGCGTCTCCACCGATAAATAGCGTGGTCCAGCATGACGGCCTTCTCGAACACTCAAACTTTTGTCTCAAACATTTTCGGATATTATCAATAGTTTGAGTACTAGTGCTCTGTAACATTTTATGTGCCTCACCCTGTATATATTCGCTTCTCTCATCTCCCTGACTATCTGCATCTCACACTGTCGCGTTCTCTCTGCGTACGGCCGCGAAGCCCAGTGTATATCTGCGGAAGGGAATCCCGCGGGTCCTACGATCCGCGACCAAGCGACAAATTAACGCCGGACGTACACCCGAGAATCGTAGATCCGCGCCGGCGGACGGTGTGGTTCGTAGAAACTGTCCGAGGCTATCAGGCCAAACTCTCGCGTATACGTTCATTCCATTTCACTGTATTGCCTGTGTGCCCCTGGCCCCTAACAGCTTCTCCACAAATCCCAATGACCCAACGGACACTTTGTCTCACTTGGAGCCGCCCAAAGTTGCCAGTTGTTTCCAGAATGTTTTACGGCGTTTGCCAGAATCGTGACCAGGTGGAAGGAGAGTCCCCAATGGTGGTCCGCCGCCAGAAAACAATGACGTTGAAGTTTGCATCGTTGGAATGCAACGATCTTTTTGTTCATTCTTCATTTCTTTACTTTTCTGCTTATCCAAAGCCTCCTTTTTGCAAATTGAGGTCGTGAATCTCTAAAAAGAGTAGGGTCAAAGTGGGAACAGTGGCAGCAGTGGGTATAGTGAACCTTTTTTGTTTCTCATAAGTGGACATGTATGTGCGTCTTTTTCACATTAGAACCGCTCTCGGATGCCAATAGGTTTGAACCTGTCTGTGAGTCGCTCCCGCGCAATTTGGTTGTGAGAGGTGATCTTATATTATGATTGGTGTCAAAAGTTAAAAAACCAGCTGAGTTTGTATGTTTTTTGCTTCTTTACCTATCGCAGTTATGTTCGAAGTCATCGTTCTTCCGCAATATACAGCTATATTGCGGTATTTGAGCATTGTGTTTGTTAACCTAACAAAAATAGAAACTTGTCAGTACCCGCTTTAGTGAAAAAAGAGCGGGTCGGTACACAGTGGCTCAATTTTTCGAGGTACACAGAGGTAAGTCATAATATGAATATTTTCGCGTTGTGATTTACATAGGCATTGGTACTACCTCATTAGGTAGGTACTCATTGTTGATTAATATTCAATAAATGATTGTGATTGATCTCGTAATATGCTGTCTTTTTTTTAATTAATTTTTCAATAATTTACTGTACAATACTCTCCATTGTATAGAGAAAAGCACTTCATTACCTACAAGTGTACAGTGGATCAGGGTCATTCTCATCGAATTTTGCTTGATTTTGAAATTTTGTTCGACTGTGAAATTAGGCATGTTCCATTGTGTACATCCCCAAGTGCACAGTGGATCAAATCCCATTTTCTAAATAATGGTTATTATCTCAATATATATTGGGTTGGGCTGTTCAGTGTCTTGACAAAATGAAGCCATTGAACATACCTCACGTTTACTCAAGATTTCATTGAGATGGTGTGAACGGTTAGGCAGCTATAGACCTTCGAAAAGAATGAGCCACTGGTCCCACTCTGACCCTACATAAAGAAGTTTGAGTTATCACCTCAAAACCACCTCAAAAGTTAGTTGAGTTAACACCTCAAAAAAATTCGAACAGTCAGAAAGAATTGACTTTCGTTGAGTTCCAACGATGCAAACTTCAACATCACAGAAAATAAGCACGCTTCCAAAATGGTTTGATAGATACTCATATTGACATCAGCAGAAAGGAATTTATAAAAAGTTGAGTCTGATAATGATTGGGACTAATGAAAATGTTTTATCATTGAGTATTAGCTGAAGAGCTTCCTCACAAATGGTGAAGGGTGATCACCCCAGCCACTGTCCGTTTCGAAAGAAAGATCCCATCTTGTCATGTTCCACCTGACGGATCCAGATGAAGCAAAGTGCAGGCAAATTCTGGAAGCGTTTATTTCCACCTAGAAAAGCGGTTCGGCAAAAAGCTTCAGCCTTTTTCACGCCAACGTCGCTGAAGCGGACACACAGACAGGCATGAGTTCGAAAAATGATAGATATCGCCCTAGCATTCTATTCTAACCCTACCAGCTTAATTTCCACCTAAAAGAAGAGCACGTAGGGACAGGCACTGCAATTTTTGAATCAGTGAACTCACCTGCCTTCAACCGGATACGTGATTCCAAAACTTTGACAACTGTTTTGCAATCAAATCCATAGTGTGCCACGTTCTCAGTCCCTGGCTTCGGGATTGGATTTGGACTCGTGAATTAGCGATCAATTGGCGAGAGCGAACGAGAGCGAATGAGCTTACGTTACGAGCGTGCGGACGAGGGACCGACATAATTAGCTTCGTTATCATCGGCCCCATTGATTCGGACACCAGCTGTGGTGCTTATTGAGTTAACGCGCCGGAGTTGAAGCGCTAAACCGTGCAGCAAAGCAGTTGACAGAGCGGTGGCTCTGCGGAGGATGGCCAAATCGTGTCACCCAAATTGTGATCGGATTAGACGACGGAAGGCCTACCCGTCGCATCCAACCCAAAGTCTTCGCGGACAGCTGGACACCCCCTATCAGTGATCAACAATCGTTCCGTCTCCACACTGCATATACTGCTATATGCGAATGGATGTTGATCAATATTCAAGAAAGCCAGAACTAAGTCCGCGAGCAAACATTCGAAAAAATGCTTTCGGTAGAGATGTTTCCGGATGGAGGCTGCTGCAAAAAGAACATACAACTAAGACAGTCGTGGAGATGTGTAACGGCTGGTGATTTCCCATGTCGAACAGCGTCCGTCGTGGCCGATACTTGGTTGGGCGACGGCTCAGCCGCTTTACTTGCACAACAAACCCAAACGAAGCCGATACATCGGAGCATCGGGGATCGATTAGCTGTAGGCCACACTCCGGACGGATCTCCAAGGAACCGGAAGTAGTGGAGTGTCAACGTCTGCTATAGAAGTCGTAGGGATAGCATTATAAAAGCTCACAGAAGTAGAAATCTTTTTGGGATGGGAGGAACATATATTTCCTTCTTCCGCCTTGTGGCCACTTCACATTTTCCATTCAACTTGCATGAATCACGACGCATTTTCCCGCCACTCAACATGACCTGCTTTTCCAATTCTGTGCTTTCCTAGCTTTCTCTCGCTCTCTCCCGTGTTTTGTTGGAAGCCCTTCTTGATACGCTACAATATAAAAGGAAAGAAAACTCCGGAGATGCATTTTCCTGAAGCTGTGTCATGGATTGTGCTGAAGCTAAACAAACCCTGGATGACGAGTAGCTCAACAAGAGTTTGTTAGCAAATAATAGTCGTGTATCGAGCTACCTTCAGAACTATTCTCTCTCTCTCTCTCTCTCTTTTGCTCTTCCCGTCTTTCGTATTGACGTCAAGTGGTCTTCAACATTTTAATGCCGAGCTTACAAGGGATTTGCAGATCGATCGAGAGAGAGGGAAAGAAACTCAGCAGTCTAGTGGTCGATGTTTAACCATTGCGGCATACAGCGACAAGTGCAAAGGGGTGAACAAGGTGGCGCAGAGATGAATGAGGGGCTGATAGGTGGGCTGCTGAATAAGGGGGAGAGGGGTGGGGGTGGTACGAGTGCAGGCAGGCGGTGGGAACGAGAAAAGGGTGGTTTCTACGTTTATATTGGGATCCATGGTACGCCGCATCCCTTTCATAAAGGGATTCTGGTCGCGACTGCCCGGATAAAAGTCTTAATTCGGTGGTGGTTTCGGATATAGCAGCATCAGATACCCTGCGTTCGATTTATGTACATATACATATGTGTTTGTGTGAGTGTATATATATATATATATATATATATATATATATATATATATATATCACGAGAGGATTTCAAGGGATTTAAAACCGGTTTCGCTTAGAAAGAGAGAGCGATAGAGGGGGTCAAACTAAGAGACGAAGCGAGAGAGAGAGCCAGAGAAAGAGGGATGGAGAGATGACTTGCGATTCGAAATCATGCAGCTAAAACCTCGCCAAAAAGTTTTTTCCCCTAATCGTGAATATTTTTATGATTGTAAGGAACCAACAAGCATGGACAAATAAAAATCATGGTTCAATGAAAAATAGTGGGATCACTAAAATATAGTAACGGACACATAGTAGTGTACCTAGATATTGAATCACTCATTTGTCGAATTATTTATATATATATATAAATATTATTTGTACCACACAATACATATTTTTAAAAAAAATTTCATTCGTTCCATTTTACCCCGTTCGCGGGACAAGATGAAACAGCGCTGGGAGAATAATGGGACACGTATTATTGAAATATTTCGCATATAAAAGTGGTTCTATTCTCAATACTTCTCAATACTAATAATTTGATAAGCCAATCGTCTAAGTTCTGTAGTATTTAGTCCGAATAATGTTGCTTCCATATCATGTCAATCATTTGTAAGTTCTTTTTCTTCCCCTGGTAGAAACACTGGTTGAAGAGAAATCAAAGGCTTTGCTAGTTCCATTTCACCCTTTCTAACGTAAATAGTGGTACGTTGTAAACTATTCCGGGTTTGCGTGTATTCACCTTGCCCCATAGACGGTTAACGAATTAACAAAAAAATCACGCAATTACCTTGAACATTTCTGACAAGCCGTTCTTATTATATTAATAATTAGTACTTTCGATATGTTTACCTACCGGTCTCTAATCAATATCAGCAACTGAAAAAAAAACTGAAACGATGTTAAACTTTGTCAAAAATTACATCGTTTTGTCAGAAAATCGATATTGTTTGTTTACGGAAGACGCGGGCATCCGCCACAGTTGATACTTTTATACCCATTCACCTCACCGTCACCCCTCTAAACTCCAACGGGAGCACTGTACTCGCACACACACTGTTCAGTGGCTAACAAGAAACATCCCTCAGGTGACACCCTTCGATTTTGTTGAAATTTGGATATGTTATAAAGCACCGACAAGTAAGCGACACGTATTTTTTTTATCCGCGGAAAAACGGCTTTAAGGGGTGGAACCACCCTTCGAAAAAAGGCATCTCTAGGGGTAATATAGCAGTTTCACACACAAGGAGCCCACCGATTTTAATGAAACAAAAACGAAAATTCTTCTAATCCAAAGCAATGAAAAATCCACTATAGTGTCATTGCAAAGAAAAATTAAGGGGTAAACCACCCCTATATTAAGGGGTGGTTTCACCCCTTTGAAATTGATCGCTTCAAAAAAATTATTGTATACAGTCACTGATATGTATGATAAACACCCTTTTTTGTAGTCTCGATTTATTTTGAAGTTTTTCATTTAAAAAAATCCCTAAAAAGCCTATTTTTTCGGTCTCTAGAGTGGCCTAAGGGAGATAGGGGCGGATAAGGAAGACCACGTGTCTCGTGCACTGCTCCCTCATTGCCACGATTCCGAGTGGCCGGTTGAAGTTTGAAGCTAAAATTAAAAAATTAAAAAATTGGTGGCTAAAATTTGGAAAACATCGCAAAACGCATAACATTTGTTGTAATGACAATAATAAATCGATTTTTTTAGATACACATCGGTTTATTTTGTAGAGCAAGTTAATATCTTCATTTTTTTTTTCATTTTGAGTTATCGCGGTAAAACTAGTAGAAAATGCTGTTTCGAGAAAAACGCGTTTGAGCTCAGCGCTGTAGGTACTACGGCAGAAAACTTACGTACGTTAAAAATTGCAACTTACGTACGTTAAAAATTGCCGGCGCTGTCGAAGGACTTCTCGAGCTCAGCTTTTTAATATTTTCAAGCGATTGTAGTAACAGAATACAACAAACAAAAAAACCAAAAAAATCGAGATTCGTTGATGCCTAGTCCACCTTAATCTCACTGATGTTCCAATAATACGAAAGCGAAACAACAAATGTTTTGTACGAAAAAAAAATGCACAAAATTATAATAAATTTACAAATAGGAAAAAGTAAAAAACGCGTTGCCTTGCAACGATGCAAACTCGTAACTAGCATATACACTAATGTGTAGAACACAAACATACACTAATGTGTATACACACACACACACATACATGCACACATTTATTTGGACATTTGTCAAGTCAAGTTTGGATAGGGTTTTCTGGTTATTCGGGTATCGCAGCGCGTCTCGTTGCTGCGGTTCCCGCGAGACGCGACTCACCCTCGCCATCCCTCTCTATCTCTCTACGCCCCGTGCGCTCTCCTCGTTACTCGTTATCTCCCGACGCATTACTTATACCGTACTCGCTCGTGCGCGCCGTACCTTCGCGTACTTAAATGTAAACGCGGTGGAAAACAGCGGAAAACGGTGCCGCGGCAAGCGGGGCGGGGAGGGGGGAGCTACGAGTGAAATTGTGGGAGGGCATGGGGGGAGGGAGCATTCGAGGTGTATTGGGCAATATACGCGGGGCGGAGGGAGGGGGTAATGGTTTTTCGGGGGGAGGAATATATATATATATATATATATATATATATATATATATATATATATATATATATATATATATATATACATGTATATGTATATATATATGTATGTATATATATATATATATATATATATATATATATATATATATATATATATATATATATATATACACACACATGTGTGTGTGGTGTGTGTGTGTAATCAAATGAGAGAATCGGTCTCTTATTTCAAGAACTTTACTTTCCTCTTGCTCTTTATACGCTTCTTTCTCTGTCTTGCTTTCTCATTCTATACGTTTACTTTCCCCCTTTCTCACGTTAGTCCGACTCACTTAAACCATGGCTTTTAAATAATGGGTAAAGCAAACACGGGAACGTTAAACGAAAGAGAGAGAGAGAGAGAGAGAGAGAGAGAGAGAGGGAGAGAGAGGTGCTTCGGCTGAAGTATCATTGCCACTTTCTATTCGCGAATAATCGAGAAGGCTGCACGTCCTTTTTTTTCACCCGCTTGAATGGAAGCGGAGACACCATATATAACGTAACATCGTAGTGCACGTTGGTTCGTAACATCGAGGCAACCCTTACGAAACATTGGGTCGTAAATGCCTGATGAGAAAAAAAATCAAGCTTCCTGGTGAACTGTCGTTACGTTTATTTATGAGGCTATGGATGGGTGACGTCTATGTAGTTATTTGCAATTGGAGGTAGGTAAACTTTTCATCGTTGGGGAGCAACGTAATTTGATTGAACTTTTTTATTCTTTATTTTCATTCATTATATTCAATTCTTTTTCATCACTCTTCATTTTTCACTCTTTATTTATTCATTCCAATTATTCACTACTATTATAATTATAATTTTGCAGATTATTGGAGATCGGAAAATATACATTTTTAGATCGCCAATGAGAATCCCGAAAAAAGCGTTCTCGTGAATTTCGTAGTCTAAACGTGCCAATAAAAGAATTCGGCCAATTTCCCCAAAGAATTCATTTCCACTGCATTCCAACGATGCAAAACTTCAGTGTAATTTTATTGAATCGATTCGCCCGGTGCGGAGTTCGTTGAATTCCAGTCTGAATCGATTCGGCGTGGAGGGATGGATGGTTCGAGGCTGTTTACGTATTTATTTGATTTTTTGCTCTTTATTTATTGGCGGTGAGGAAAGAAATGGTATCGATTAGCCATTTCTCACAGTTTATTCGCGAGCCGAGAGGAAGGAACGCGTCTTTCGAGAGGATAGCAACGCGCTCGGCGAGCGTGATCAGCGCGATGTGGGGTGTCGAGAAAAAGCCTGCGAACTATTAACGTTGTAGCCTGGATGGAGAGAAAGGGAGGAAGGGAAAGAGAGAGAGAGAGAGAGAGAGAGAGAGAGAGAGAGAGAGAGAGAAGAATGGAAAGAGAAATAAATACGTGACCTGTGTGTCGATGATATTCCCGCGACGTGTGGTGGCTCCACCGCGTGTGGGTGTTCTCACGAACGATTCATCATACCACACCAGAGCCACAAAGAGTGCTACGAAACTTGCTGCGGTGCACCCCGGCCTCTACAACCAACCGGAAGTTTCATTCGTTACGACCGAATCAACTCGTTATTTACATTGACTCTCGATAGCTTAATGAATTTTTTTTTTTCGTCTCTTCGGTCGTGAAAAGGTCGACAGTGGCTGGGCAATTAGCAGTGGCTTGCCTACTACCAAGCCGAACTGCAGACTTTTACCGGGTTTCCGATTAAGGAGTTTCAGGACAATTGGCGAAATGTTACCATTCGATGCAACTTTATACAGTGAATTCTTTGTCATATACCGAATGCACCCTCGACATTTTCAATAAATCGTTTACACCGTTGCTAAAGGGTGCCCCAAAATGACGTGACATTTTTTATTGCGCGCCATTTTTTTGTGACGAACATAGAGTAGACTTGTTGACAAGTGGCATCGGGAAGTATTGAGGTTTAGTCATGGAGAATTAAACGATCGAAAAGTGTATGTCAATGATCCACAGACTATTCCGGAGCTCAAGCTAGCAATTGGACGCACCATTAGTGAAGATATTGATATTGTGTTCCACACAAAACCTCCATGATCGTACCTTATGGTGAAATAAAAATATTCGTACTTTCCAAATAAATAATACGTTTCATTGAGGGGTTACCCCCACTTGCGATTTTGAAAAAATCGATTTTTTTATTGCATTTTTTTGAAGTATAAGTATCTGAAAATATGTGCTGAAAATTTCAAGTCGATCCGAACAAAATTGACTGAGATATGAGCGTTGAAAGAGAAGAATCCGCGTTGAAAGAGCGTTGAAAGAGAAACTTTAAACGCGTTTTTCTCAAAATGGCATTTCTGAAGTCGGTGACCAAGATTACTCGAACACTAATGAACCGATCTTCTTGAAATTTTGCAGGCTTATTTAATACATAAAAATGTAGTCTTTAATCGTTCGATTTTTTTTTTTCGAAAAAAATGGCCGTTTTATAGCCAAAAAACGGCCGTTTTTTTCGTTAAAATCGAACCATTAACTTTGACTGTCCGCCATTTTGTGAAAAATGAATATTTTTTAAAATCCTTCGATTAAAGACTAGTTTATACTCATATTTGACTAAATCCATCCGCATTTTTTTCTTCGGATGATCCACTTCGCCGCAATGTTGGTCACCGCAAACCGTGTATATAAAAACATTATTTCATTGACGGCCATTTGCCACTGAACAATGTAATATTTTTCAATAAAAAAATTACTGAAAGTTCTTCAAGATGTGCTCTTTAAGATGGTATATTGATCGATTAAAAAAGTTTTGTAGTTTTCTTTAAAAAAATTCATGAAAAAGGCCTTTTTTTGCGCTACAAGTGGGGGTAACGCCTTAATAAATTTCAACGTCAGGTCATTTTAAGAGACCCTATGTAAAATTCACAATTGAAAAAACACTTTTTAGCATAGGAAAATGCCTACACTTATCGCTGTATGGCAGTTCTACGCACGAAGTAGCGTGGAAAAATGTTAAAAATGTTATGAAAAACTGTCCAATCACTAAGTACATTATGACACTGATGACGAAACGGTCATAATGTTAAAAAGTGTTTTTTTTCAACTGTCAATTTCATAGCAACAGTGTAAACGATCGATTTAAAATTTCGAGGATGCTTTCAGTATATGATAAGTAATTTACTGTATAAATTTAAATCAAACGGTGACATTTCGACAATTGTCCCGAAACTCCTTGAAACGATTGGCAATTTTTTAAGTTTTTTAGCTATTGAATCGTGGAATCCTCTATGTTGGTTTTGTCTCATGGTACTGCAGTTGGCATCATTGAAATGCAACGAAAACATTTTTTTCCGTACCGTCTAATTTTTTTTATGACACATTTAAGGGGCTGTACCAGTGTGACACTTTCAAAAAATCGATTTTTTTACCTTCTTCGACAGTTTATACTTTCAGGAATATCATTATCATTTATATCATTTATATCATTTATGTCAATATCATTTTATCTTGCAAAAATCGATAGTTAAATCTTTGAACGCGTTTTTCTCGAAATGAGATTTTTCAAATTTGCTGACATGGTAACTCAAAGAGCAATTATCCGATTGACTTGAAATTTGAACTGAGTACTCTTGAATATATTTACTCTACAATGACGTAGGATATTTTTGATTGGATGAATATGGACGATTTGGCATTGAAAAAAACGACCATTTTATAGGCAAGAAAACAGACTTTTTTTCATAACTACGCCATTTTTTCAGATTTTGATATTTTTCTAAAATCCTACGTCATGCTACACGAAAGACCTTCCAGTTTAACGACATTTTTTCCTTTTTCGGTTTCAGCAAATCGGCCGGAATCATGTCAGCAGTGGAGGAACTTTTTTTTGGCGCCTCCGAAGGCAGCGCATAAGTTACTTGGATCTCAATATTTTTCTATGAAAAAATTATGTAATATAGGTCAAATATAGTCAAATATATTCTCAATTTTCCGAAATATTTAATTGAGTACTTTTCTTCCAAAAAATTCCCGGATATCACCCAAATTTTCAGCATTTACACTGGTATAGCCCCTTAACCTACAAAGATGACTGAATGTTTTTAAAATACCTTAACTAGGGATCTATAACCTAAACCTGCAAAAGAGGATTTGGAAAGTAATAAAATTGACGGAATGAACAAATAAAGAGGAATTTTCGTTGAATTTCAACGATGCGAACTTCAACACCATCTTGCTAGGCCTGCTGATCAGATCAAGAGGCATACGGGATTCCAGGCCTGTTTGGGTTCCTAGTGATATCGCGGGTGATTGCAATTTTCTGGGTTAAAAGACAGAGAGAGAGAGAGAGGGAGAGAGGGAGAGAGAGAGAGAGAGAGAGGGGGGGGAGGGGAAAAGAGGAATAAGTGCATATCCGCAGTAGAAACGGCGCTGCGGCGTGGAACGTCGAAGGGGGCGATGCTGATACGAAGTGATTGTTCACGTATGGAGAAGGCAGAAGCGACGATGAATGGGAGAGACGAGTGTGGGCGAAAACGGGACGGCCCGTTGGCGTTGGCGTTTCCGTTCCGCGTTCTTTCTCTCCTCTCTCTCTCCTCTCTCTCTTTCTCTCTCTTTGCTGCTGCTCTCGCTCATTCTCCGATGCCTCTCAAGAGTGTGGATTCGCCTTCGATCCTCGATGCAGTTGGTTAGCAATTCAATGGCCATTCATTGCGTTACCTTCTTGTATAGGTCTACGTTCACAGGTGGTCGTGTACGCTTATACGTATGTTCCTATATACGTCGATACCTGCTGGCATCCTGCGAACGCGTGTCGATCAGCTTTCCTCTTTATCGCCCTCTCGTCGTTGACGAGAACGCGTACCTGCCTAATGCCTGTTGGTACGACCAGGCCATTAGTTGGCCCTAGCTGGACCTTGATGTTGTGATCATGACGATCCTTGAAATGACCTTTATATGAATATGCTAGCGCTTGTAGCGCAAAAAAAGGCCTTTTTCATGAATTTTTTCAAAGAAAACCACAAAACTTTTTTAATCGATCAATATACCATCTTAAAGAACACATCTTGAAGAACTTTCAGTAATTTTTTTATTGAAACATATTACATTGTTTAATGGCAAATGGCCGTCAATGAAATAATGTTTTTATATACACGGTTTGCGGTGACCAACATTGCGGCGAAGTGGATCATCTGAAAAAAAAAATGCGGATGGATTTAGTCAAATATAAGTATAAACTAGTCTTTAATCGAAGGATTTTAAAAAATATTCATTTTTCACAAAATGGCGGACACTCAAAGTTAATGGTTCGATTTTAACGAAAAAAAAACGGCCGTTTTTTGGCTATAAAACGGCCATTTTTTTTTTCGAAAAACAAATCGAACGATTGAAGACTACATTTTTATGTATTAAATAAGCCTGCAAAATTTCAAGAAGATCGGTTCATTAGTGTTCGAGAAATCTTGGTCACCGACTTCAGAAATGCCATTTTGAGAAAAAACGCGTTTAAAGTTTCTCTTTCAACGCTCATATCTCAGTCAATTTTGTTCGGATCGACTTGAAATTTTCAGGACATATTCTCAGATACTTATACTTCAAAAAAATGCAATTAAAAAAAAACGATTTTTTCAAAATCGCAAGTGGAGGTAACCCCTTAAAGACCGGGGCTGACACAGTGTTGAGTATGGGGGCGATCAGCGGCTATGAGGACGGTCGTCGGAGTTGATTTTCTTCAAAATCACCTTTTCCCATACAAGTTGGTACTTATGATAACGTCGAGTTACCGAACCACCCGTAATGACGAAGCTTGCAAGCTAGCTTGGTTGGAATTTAACGAAAATTAATTCCGTTCAATTGTTTAAGGGGTACATCTAGCTAGAGGCCCGAAAAAAATAGCCAAACCATGATTTTTTTTCTTCTGAGAAACGATTGGTGAAAAAGAAACGCTTTTTTTAACACAAAGGTACATATATTAAAAGCCTTTTAAAAAATCACCAAAAAATACAGAAAGACAATAAAAACATGGCCGCCGGTAGACGATAAATTTTTTTCGCGGCGTTTGGCGGTCGCGACACTCTCCAGCTTAAACGGTCCATCTAAAATCTACAAACCAAACGGGTTATTCAAGATTACAATAAATACGAGTTGTTGACGATCGGGCGATTTTTAAAATATTTTTTTTTACCACCGTGCCGATGAATTCACCGTCGAGTATACAAAATCTATGAAAAAAAAGTCGTCATTTTTACGTAACTATTAAAAAATGGAGATTGATTTTTATAAAGTCTGTTCGTCAACGATCTTAAAATGTTTCTCATCGTATCTCCTGTACATTTGGAAACAATCCATCAAGTGGGTCTTGAGATTTCATGTTCACCGACTTTGAAACTGGATCTCGAGAAACACACGTTTAAGGCGTCTTCTCACTTTAGACGCTCGAAAAGGTTATTTTCATAGACTTTTTGATACATTTATATTGTAAATATTGAAAAAAAAAAGTTTCTACACATAATAAATACACTTTCGAAATAGATATAAAAAATTTATTTATTTATTTAAGTCACTATTTATAGACGAAAATGGTAGTTGAAAAAGTGTCCTAAAATAAATGTAGGTCTGCGCGGCTTTAGATTCGGTTTTAATTAACGTTTTAGATTCGGTTTTAAATTCAGCATGTTGATGGCTATAACGCACATCATACGATTTTTTATACATGCAAAAAAAACAAAATTACGGACATTTTTCGAAAAATCAAAAATAAAAACTTTTTTTTTAACCGTTTTTAGCGAAAAATTAGTAAATATCAACATTAAAAAAAACCTTGATATGCGCTATAGCTATAGTTGTAAAGAATATATGGTTAACATTTCGTAAGGAGCGGTTCAGTAGTTTCGAAGATTTGATCAACAAGTTTAAAATGTTTAACGAGCAGATGAACGTGCTCAGGTAGTAAAGGTCACACAGAAAATACAGTTCGACTCCGCCGATCTTCATAAAATTTTAGTATAATTCTTTTGGATACGTATATTTTCGAAGAATGTAATAGAAAAAATCGGTTTTCTGAGAATTGTAAAGTGAGAAGACGCCTTAAAGCTTGAAGTATGGTGCTGACAGCCCTCCCCCGGCGGACTGTTAAAATCTGTTGCTCATTCAATTTTAGGAATATTTCATCCAATTTCTCAGGGAATATAGCTAAAAGATGATACTATCGAAAAATAATATTTTTCGAAAATTCAGTTTTTTTACCCATCTAGGTAGATGTAAGTTCGTTATTCTCTATCGGCCGATTTAGGGTGTGCAAATCAGTCAAACGTTCTCACGTATGCTAATTGGAGATTTATGACCCCAATTTGGCGCAAAAAAACGCTTTGGATAATGATAAAAGTGAAGAAAAAAAATCGTTGCATTTCAACGATGCAAACTTTAACGTCATGCACCCCTGCACAATTTGCCTGGTACTTAAGGTGACATGAGCAACCATTATTTATCCGTCTCTTTCTTTTTTTCCTCTCCCTCTCTCTTCCTCTTTCTCTCTTGGTCGCTCACTTGCTGCAAAAAATGAAGAAAACACTGCGCGGCGTTTTGGTATTACTGTTCATCCGTTATCGCCGCGGCCCTGAAGCTTTTATCGGAGTGCGATTCGTCCCTCTCTCTCTCTCTCTGGCCAAGATCTCTTGCTGACTCACCGTTCAACGCGTCACTGCGAGGACATCCGGAACGCTACGGATTTTGTCATTAATGAAATTTCGTTCATGTTTATACTACAAATTGTGCAAAGAGTATATGTAAGGAATAATGTTATTTCTGGTTGCTATGAAAAAAGTATGTATATACATATTTTTATTTATTAAATGAGATTATATTAATATAAAACAGAGATTAAAATATACTATGTTATACACACACACACACACACACACACACACACACACACACACACACACACACACACACACACACACACACACACACACACACACACACACACACACACACACACATATATATATATATATATATATATATATATATATATATATATAGACTGGATATAAGATATTTTTTCATCATCTTATATTTTTCTAACATATATAGTAATATAATAATGGACAAAAATTGTAGAAAAATATCCAATATCAAATACACAATATGTACATACACACACACACACGCACACACACACACGCACACGCACACACACACACACACACACACACACACACACACACACACACACACACACACACACACACACACACACACACACACACACACACACACACACACACACACAGACACACACACACACACACACACACACACACACACACACACACACACACACACACACACACACACACACACACACACACACACACACACACACACACACATATATATATATATATATATATATATATATATATACATACACACACATTCATTTTCCTTCAATTTAGCTCGACACTCTCGTTATCGCCGTGATATATAATGTCGCGTATTACTATACGGGGCGCACAATGGTATATAAATGAAGAGATTTCTTTTATGCATGCAAGCCGCGATGCCCGAGAGCGTGAAAGGATCCTGCAATTACTGGCCCTTTCACACACAACCCGCGTTCTCTTCTCATACGCCTCCGGCGTGAACCGCGAGGAGCTTTTTTTCACTCAACTTTTTTTTTAATCCAACTTCAACGATGAAGTAAGCACGATGGAGAGAGAGAAAGGGAGAGAGAGAGAGAGAGAGAGAGAGAGAGAGAGAATGGTAAAAGGCAGTTATCCGTATATACAATCACGAGAGCTCGCGAAAAGGGTGCCCCTGCAAGCGGATTATGTTCCTTCGCGTTCGTTTCGCGATTGGCTCCCCCGCTCGGTCTCTTCAGGGTCGCTCTCCTTTTCGCACCTGTGTGTTATAATTTTCACACGCAACTTTCGCCTCTACGTAACTGGCCCTTTCTTCCTGACCCTTCTGAGTCGATAAATACGTACTTATTTTCGAATACATACATATATATATATATATATATATATATATATATATATATATATATATATATATATATATATATATATTTTCTATATATACTTCTATATATACTTATTTTCGAATACATACATACATATATATATATATATATATATATATATATATATATATATATATATATATATATATATGCATCGTACATACATATATACGGGGTGTCTTGTAATGAATGGATAATCCTCCAACTGTCGATAGATCAGATCAGGTCCTACTATAGGCTGGAGCTTCAGGTTAGCAAAGTATAAGCTGGAATTTCCGTTTAGTAAAAGTCCCATGGTTTTCGAGATAAAAATCATCTGCTTTTGGTTTTTTGCATGCCATTTCTACAGATAACTTTTTTGACCAGGTTGTTGAAAAAAAAATCTTGGCTATTTGTTATATCTAGAAAAGTCGTCTTTTTAACCTTAAATGTTAAGAAAATTTGATGAATAAAGATCTTATGCAGAATTTTCAAACAAACCAATTCGAACATCTGACCTGGATAGCCTGCGGTGTAAAAACAATGTGGGTACTGCGCATATCATGCCAATTATTTTTAAAAGTTGCTCAATTATTATCGATTCATATTATTTGTAGAAATGGCATGCGAAAACCCAAAAGCAGATGATTAAAAAAAAAAATAACATAAAACCCGAAATCTCGAAAACCGTGGGACTTTTACCAAACTGAAATTCCAGCATACAGTAGGACATGAATCTGACCTACTGACAGTTGCAGGATTATCCATTCATAACAGACAACCTGTATAGATACATAAATACACCAGGTGGGCGACTAGAAATTAAACGCTCGAAAGCTCCAACAATTTATTTCCGAAAAAGAAAGGTCGCAAAGTTGATTGCAGGGTCATCTTCTTTTTCCCGAATAGGAGCCCCCACTTTTAAACGCCCTCTTGCACTTTTTTTCGAAACAAAACCAATGACCAGTCGTGAGCTTGGGATAACTTTGACGTACGAAAAATGTGTTGAGGCCTTAGGCCACGGGTATAAAATCATGTGCGAATTTAACAATTATTTTTCGTATGAAAAGGTGATTCACTCGTCAAATTAATTACACATTATTTACTATGAATATCATGCCATTAGAAAATACATACATGTTTTTTCGATGTACAAAATGTCCGACTACTCGAAACTTCTCGAAACAGCTTTTTCCCAATTGGCGTGACGAATAACTTCAACAATTTTCACTCAATTTACTTCAAATTGAAAAGTTATTTTCCTAATTGCATTTCGCAGAGAAGTACGTACGGTACTTCTGATTAATCGAAAACTTTTCATTCTATGAGCAGTTTATGTGCAGTTGTAACGAAATATTTCACTGAAAATTCATTTCTTAAGTTCAAACACCTACAACTTTTGAATAAAACAATATTTTTTTAAATTCCGTACGTACTTCTCTAGGTATTCTAATGTAGATTGACGAGAATTTTTATTTTTTGTTCTAGGTGAAAAATTGTGGATGCTAAATGTCACGCCGCGGAGCGCCTAAAAAGATAACAAAAGAAAATATTAGTAGTCGGCCATTTTGTGCAGCGAAAAAGAAAAATTTTCTAACAGCTTGATATTCATACGAAATAGATGTGTAATTAATTTGATGAGTGAATCACTCTTTCATACGAAAAAAAATTATTAAATTCGCACATGATTTTATACCCGTTACTGTGGCCGTATCCGCCCCGAGCTGATTCCCGTCTTATCCACGGACCGTGATGGTTCCGAGAGCAGATATTTTTTTGTATCAAATGACGCGTTTCAAATGGTCGCCGTTAATGAAGTAGCATTTTTAAGGGGTTACCCCCACTAGCGATTTTGAAAAAATCGATTTTTTTTATTGCATTTTTTTTTAAGTATAAGTATCTGAGAATATGTCCTGAAAATTTCAAGTCGATCCGAACAAAATTGACTGAGATATGAGCGTTGAAAGAGAAGAATCCGCGTTGAAAGAGCGTTGAAAGAGAAACTTTAAACGCGTTTTTCTCAAAATGGCATTTCTGAAGTCGGTGACCAAGATTACTCGAACACTAATGAACCGATCTTCTTGAAATTTTGCAGGCTTATTTAATACATAAAAATGTAGTCTTTAATCGTTCGATTTTTTTTTTTCGAAAAAAAAATGGCCGTTTTATAGCCAAAAAACGGCCGTTTTTTTTTCGTTAAAATCGAACCATTAACTTTGACTGTCCGCCATTTTGTGAAAAATGAATATTTTTTAAAATCCTTCGATTAAAGGCTAGTTTATACTTATATTTGACTAAATCCATCCGCATTTTTTTCTTCAGATGATCCACTTCGCCGCAATGTTGGTCACCGCAAACCGTGTATATAAAAACATTATTTCATTGACGGCCATTTGCCACTAAACAATGTAATATTTTTCAATAAAAAAATTACTGAAAGTTCTTCAAGATGTGTTCTTTAAGATGGTATATTGATCGATTAAAAAAGTTTTGTAGTTTCCTTTAAAAAAATTCATGAAAAAGGCCTTTTTTGCGCTACAAGAGGGGGTAACGCCTTAATGCGTTTTCTGATTGGTTGGGTGGAAGCTTTCCGACGTTTCGTTAGCGAGTACCTAATTTGGAGTGGCTGGCTACATATACATTATGTAAATATCCGATCAGCGAAATTAACCATAAAATACCAAAATATTCTCGCTCCTGGTGCTCGTAAAACATGAGAGTGATTTTCCAGAGTGTTATCACATATCTTGCAAGAGTGCAGGGGGGGGGGGGCAAGGGAGTGGAATTCAGAAGAGAATTCGCGGATTCCCGGGGCCGAGCGCCGGTGGGGGGGGGGGGGGGGGGGTTAAAGAGCTCTTCTATCGCCGAGAACGACAATTAGTTTTCTTATCCTTATCTATCCTCGCCAATCTCTGGACGACCTTCTCTCATCACCCGCCTCTCGCCAAGCTATTCCGAGCTTTCGGGGTATAACGACTGCTCTCGTATTAGAGCCGGCTCGAACGAGCGTATAAGAGAGTAAGGGAGAAGGGAGAAAGTTGCCTCTCTTTCTTGTCGCGACGTGAAACTCGTCGGCGTGTCGAGCTTTGAGTTTCCCGACCCTCGAATAACTCTTTTTTCCTCCCCGTTTCTTTGCGCAGCAACGATGAGGAGGAGGAGGAGGAGGACGACAACGCGACGAACCTCGGAGTGTATCGCGAATCTCAGCTTATCTGGTGTATACCATGCGTGCGCAATTTTCAAGGGTCTGCACGAAATGTAAGACCTTTAATAATAGGAATGACGAAGAAAAAGAGAAATAGCATTTGCACGAGAGTCGAAAAAATTGGTGCGCGGAATTACCAAGAAAAGGGGGAATAAGGAGAGACTGATTGACGGGTTGATTGCACTTTTGTTCCGCTATATAGAGATGTACAAAGAGAGAGGGAGAGAGAGAGAGAGAGAGAGAGAGAGAGAGAGAGAGAGAGAGAGGGAGAGGGAGGAAGAAGGCAGAGAGAGCCGGAAACGAAGGCTGAAAAATTCTCGGCCTGTGGTACTATCGAATTAAGGTAGCCCTAGCGGATTGACTGCACTGTAAAAAATAATATGAAATTTACAATACATTTAAGATACAAAGGAATTGAATTTTACGAACTCAGTAGATGAAATTAAATTAAAAACAGGAACATGAAATTCTATCGTGGATATAGAATTTAATAGATGCAACATGGAATTTCAAAGACAGGTTTGTAAATTTGTGGAAAATCTATTGCATTAACCCGTGTCTTCAATTGAAAATTACTACAGATGTATAATAAATCAACTATAAAAAACGAGCATTGAAAATACAAAACAAGTTTGAAATTTATTTACAGCTGCCTGAAAAATATAATAAATGTGAAACTGAATTTTACGATACGTACAATGCATGATCACGACAGATTACACGTGCATTATTTTTCAAACGCACAAGTATATTAATAATACGGAGCTACATTTTCATTTTTTTATATAAACGGCTTTGGATTTTCAAAATATCTGAAATTTCATGAACGGCGTCCGCATAAAAACACCATACACTTGCTTATTAATGTGAAATTAATACACACCCGTATGCTGATATCAGCAAATGGTTCTTGAATTTAATATACACTCGTATTTTGATATCAGCAAATGGTTCTTGATTTCAATATACTTGGATGTGATTATTTCTTTACACGTGCATTATTTGTTCAAACGTACAAGTATATTAATATTACGGAGCTACACTTTTATGTTTAAAATAACCTGTTTTGGATTTTCAAAATCGTAGCTGAAATTTCATAAGCGGTATCTGCATAAAAACTTCCTACACTTGTGTGTTAATTTTTATACAGAATTTTTTTACCGTGTAGTCAACAGAAAATCTATGAATTATCGAATCTGAAAAAAGCAAGATATGTATTTGAGTATAATAATGAACATGATACAGAAAATAATTATTTGAGAAGTGCATGTGATAACTGTTTGTATTATAGTTTGGTAGGTGAAATAAAATCGCAATCGGATTTGACTTGAGTTGTCGCCGGCCGCCATTTCATAATTCTGGCAATATCCGTGGCAACGCTGTATTGAGGTGCTTTCGATACATGTCAAGCATGTGTTTGTTTACCGTATGTGTAATCGTGTGTTGTAGTGTATGTGTAATGTGCATATTGTAACAAGAGAGATGGCAGACGCGGCTAGCGACCGCAAAAATGAGTCGATTGAATCGATGACATCTGCTCGAAATGTCCCGTAACCTATATTTTTTATGGAACACACGTGACCGCGACAGTTTTCTTGTTATCCGTTGCTTTTCGCATAGCTCTGATCTAATCGGGAACTATTATTATTTCCGTTCCAAAGTTCGATCCGCACGGATTCCCTATATGGTGCGGGTTAAACGCATTGATTTCGTGAATTGATTACTATTGTATTCAGCCGCTAAGGCCTGCAGAGTTTTCGCGGACTTCATTTTTTATGTCTCTACTACAGCATACAAAAAAATCAATTTTTTTCTAATGAGGAGGCTCGTGCACGTACCATCTTAATGCGATGATAATACCTCGGCCGAGAACTTTTCAGCTTCACTGCGTGTATGCGTGTGCATGAGTACATATGGGACTTTCAACGCCATTTCACCGAGCCCGTGACTCCGACCACTTTTTGTTTTCCTGATTTTTTTTTGTAAAATTGTACCCCATGAAAGAAATATCCACCCCAATTTTTAGATTCTTACCTCTTCTCTTTTAGGAGTGATAATTTTCCAAACAATGTCGATTTCGGAAGTTTTGGAAACGTTTAAAGGGTGATAACTCCTGAACTAATTGAGATATCGACAAATGTCACCAGACAATTTTTTTTCATGTTGAAGCATACTTTCGTTAATACACATGAAAAATTATTAATTATCAATGTCAACGTTTTTTTTTGCTCCTAAAGTGAAAACTATTTTTTTTTGAAGATTGCCATTTTTTATTTTTTTTAAAAAAATTCTCTAAAATAGAGTGACCCATTCCATGGTTTTTAAGACCAGTCTCATTATGGGTCCATTTTTTCTTCTATTTTTTTCGAATTAATAATATTTTTTTAAAAGATTTTTTTCAATTTAATCGCCAATAATGCTATTAATGATTTTATGATTTCCAATTCGTCAGGCTATGTCAGGCCTGAAACGGTTTATCCTTAATTTATGCTGAATTTAACAAAAAAAAAGATTTTTCATTCCAAATAATTGTTTTTCGTTACATTTCGTCCGTATACAGGGTTGGCAAATGAGTTTGTTAGTTTTTTGTCTTTTATTCTACTCTAAAAAACCGACCGAACTTATCTGCCAACCCAATAAATAAATAAATGGTTCTTCTATCAATACTTCAAAGTCCCGCCCCTCGCATTATAATATTTACATATTAAGATATCAAACCTATTTAGTTCGAAATGACTTCCCTTTTAATTCGAAATAACGTGTACCATTTATAGCTCGGTATTTATTCCAAGTGCACTTCCCGCGTGGGTTGAAAAACTCGCGGCTTATAACCTATGCACATGTAAATATCTCCGTTACACGTCCCCGAGGAATAAAAGTCGCATCTTTTGCAGGAGAGCACAAGTGAGCTTGGCTTTTGGTACAATCATCTCTCATAGTCGCGGCTAAACTCCGATCGACTGTACGAGCATTACGATCGCCCGATGGGACGCGTAGTCGCAAACGTTCTGACTTTATTCCCTAGCGACGAAGAATGATTTACCAAAGTTTCTCTGGAATACGTATCTTCATGACATATATATATATATATATATATATATATGCATCTATATTCCGTGCTTCTTGTTCTGTCTCCACGTAGGTATATCACAGATTTAGCATCCCATGGGTAAACCCAAAGTACAAGGCGGAGCAAATACGACGTGTCGATGCTCGCTGTGTAATCAATTAAATGAGAACGCATAACAATAAAGCGGTTGGAAGAAGAAAAAACACTGCAAATCTTGCATCGGTGATCCGATAGTACCAAAGTTTCCATTTCAACAGGCCTGCATTGTGATGTCTTCATTTCTTTGTGATGAGAGTATTGAGTTGACGGGGGCGGAATTTTACCATCGATTCATACTCAGTCTTGTCAAGTTTGACATTTTTCTATTGAAAAATCATCATGAACGATGAAGTTATTATTATTCAAAGAAAGTGCCGCCGTTGCTGCATTGCTAACCGGTGTAGATGGTTTTGGCAACTAGAGTAATCTGAAATAAAAAATTAAACAATGTAATTTCAGTATAACAAAAACACTTTCGTATGATTGAATACTTTTTTTTTTAATTCAACAATTTTTTTAAACAAGGTATACACAGCTTTGATTTTCAGCTAGAAAAAACAACTTTGATAATTTGTTATTAACAAATAGATAAACATATCGCTCATCCACGAGAAAACTGTCATAACACAAAAATGCTGTTTCGAGAAAAACGAATTTTAATTTTTTTTTTCACATTCGTGAGGCCACTGTGCCGTCAATATTTATCTCATTTATTTATTAGCCTGCAATGATTTTATTTATTATTAAATTTATTAACCTTTTCGAGGGTTATAAAAAATATGTACCCAATTGCAATAATCGATTTTTCTATGTTATGCCAGTTTTTGAGGGGATGAGCGATATTAAAAAATTATCTGGTGATGCGATCCGACACTTCCCAAAAATCATCATAACTTGCTCAATTTTAGACATTTTTTGCAGAATTTGCAGAAAACTGTAATGGCCAAAGTTTTAAAGCACTCGATTTCCTACAACTTTAGTCATTACCATTTTTACTTTAAAATTGTAAATCGCTGAGTTATTCAACAAAAACAATTTCCCCTTAAATTTAAGACGAAAAAATTGGCTGAACGCAAGCCCAGCCCAGAATGAAACTTACACATGTTGTTGTACACTAATAAAAGAGAACTCAGTGTAAATTTCAGCAGGATCAACCTAGCCATTGGGGTTTAAAAATTAAAATATGAAAGATTTTTCTTTTTTTTTAGTGGTGTAGTACTTGTACAAATTCGAATTTTTTTTTCAAAATAGTTAATAGAAAATCGCATCGTTTTGTGTAGAGGACATTTTTCCGTGCGATGAGAAGATCAGTACGATATGATGATTTGAAATTTTATCACGTGTAAAATCTTATTTCCGAGTTAGCCGAGTTAGCGAGCCGATAAAAATCTGAAAAAAATGCCACGCACTCAAAGTATACGATGCAAAACATCACCAACTTTGAAAAAGATCAAAGAAGATTAGGCTTTAGGCCGTTCGAAAACGTTTGGAGTACCTCATATATATATATATATATATATATATATATATATATATATATATATATATATATATATATAGTCGTTTGTTTACTATTCCATTATTTATCGATGGTGATAATACGATATTATTGCTTTACCCTGTAGCATTCGAGCCGATGATTGCGCCTCTGTTACCCCGAATGGCAATCGAGAAAAGGAAGAGTAGTTTTGCACACACGTACACGTGCACTCACACAGCATCAAGTTCCAACCGGTCGAGGTTTCGAAATCAATTTTCGTTATCGCTATCATCGAACAATTATCGTATCGATACGTACACGTGAAATAAGAGAGGGTTCCTCGTGTCGTATAGACACGAAATTCATACACGTTTACGACGCGGATATTCCATGTCAGGTGTGTGTGCGTGCGCATTGTGCCAATGGATATCGGAAGCGGAGGGAGTGCAGAAGCCGCTGGAGTGTATCTCCCGGTATAACGAGTTCTCCTCCCCTTGCCTTCGGACCGTGCACTGTACCGTCGCCGGCGGACTTTGTACCGGCGACTCAACGGTTCAGGCAAATAACACTGCACACAGACTTTGGTGATGCCGGGAGAGGTGAACCCGCGCGCGGACTACCGACATCGCGGCGATAGCCGCTACAACTCTCTATAATTAATTTCAACCCTTCCGGGGATCCATTACCACGTGCACTCGGTCTCACAGATATCATGCCACGATGTAATAATACTCCGCTCGGCAGGCTTGATTCGTCGTCTCTATTATATCCGTGTATAGGACACAATGGAGAATATATGCGGAGAAAGGTTATTCCGGAGCCATTGGATGTGGCGGACCGTCCTGATAGTAGTCCCTATACTCGATATTATGTGAACCTCAATTTCCCAACCTCAATTTATATGAAGGTCGTTTCAAGGCGATACTCCCACTTAGAGCGCAAAAAAAGGCCTTTTTCATGAATTTTTTTTAAAGAAAACTACAAAACTTTTTTAATCGATCAATATACCATTCTTAAAGAACACATCTTGAAGAACTTTCAGTAATTTTTTTTATTGAAAAACATTACATTGTTTAGTGGCAAATGGCCGTCAATGAAATAATGTTTTTATATACACGGTTTGCGGTGACCAACATTGCGGCGAAGTGGATCATCTGAAAATAAAATGGGGATGGATTTAGTCAAATATAAGTATAAACTAGCCTTTAATCGAAGGATTTTAAAAAATATTCATTTTTCACAAATTGGCGGATAGTCAAAGTTGATGGTTCGATTTTAACGAAAAAAAACGGCCGTTTTTTGGCTATAAAACGGCCATTTTTTTTCGAAAAAAAATCGAACGATTAAAGACTACATTTTTATGTATTAAATAAGCCTGCAAAATTTCAAGAAGATCGGTTCATTAGTGTTCGAGTAATCTTGGTCACCGACTTCAGAAATGCCATTTTGAGAAAAACGCGTTTAAAGTTTCTCTTCCAACGCTCTTTCAACGCGGATTCTTCTCTTTCAACGCTCATATCTCATTCAATTTTGTTCGGATCGACTTGAAATTTTCAGGACATATTCTCAGATACTTATACTTCAAAAAAATGCAATAAAAAAATCGATTTTTAAAAATCGCAAGTGGGGGTAACCCCTTAAGAAGCGTTCTATACCCAAAATCAACGGTTCGCGCGGAAAACGTTTCAAGGCCGGCTTCAAAACAGCCAGGTGTGCTGATAGCCAACGTAACATGGACATAACGGGTTCAAAATGTCCTTTCCATATATACACAGGCTTGGCCAAAAGTATTAGACACACTGTCCATTTTATATCTCGGCGAAAAATTTCTCTAAACCAATTTACGAAACGGGGTTTTGAAGCGGACAAAGCCAGCTTCATTTTCCTTTTTTATTTTGATTTTTGCCATTTTTTTTGTACCTGGTACGTCATTTTATAATTGCCGATTTTTCACGATTTTCGCACTTTGCAAAATCGCGTGCTAAACTTTAAAAAATAATAATCTCACCATTTAGTGGCAAGATCTTTGAAAAGGACACCGTTAGCTGTTGTTTCGTTTTTTGTTTTTAATTTTGTGATTTTTTACGCAGAGTTATTTAGTTTTTTCTTAAGAAAACGGCAGGTTTCCGAAAAATCGGCATCGTACGGCGTAACTTGAAAACTGAGGTTTGGAATATTTATTCCAAGGAGTAGAAGTTGTATTTTGTTATTTTGGAGTCGCGACATTTTTTTAGATTTTTTTTTCAAAATTTGATCGTTCAATTTTTAGTTGATAGTCGACGATTTGTCTCATTAATTTATTGCCGTTACTTCGAAACGAAGATGTTTTAATGAAAGTATCAAGAGGAGAAAAGCTACATACCGCCTTGGCGAAAAGTATTAGGCACCCCTATAGTATATTGATATTTTCAAAAGTACATCAAACTATTAAAATTGCCTTGAACTAAAGCTAAGACGGCATCGTCAAATATAAAATAAAACAATGGAAAACCTCTTTCGGTGGATTGCAAAACATCTGGATCGTAAAACGCTAAACATGTGCGTTTTTTAAATTTTGACGAAAAATTTGAACAATCTTCGTTTGCTATTCTTAGAGTGGACAAGCTCTTTTCTGCGACTTCATTAGATCAGCGCGATTCCTTGTTTTCGAAAATGCCGAAAAGTAGTTTTCATGCGAAAAAGGGGTGAACATTCAACTTCTTCACAAACAAGGGAAGTCCCACGTCGAAATATCGAAGCAATTGTAATAGTTTTATGTACTTTTTAAAATATCAATATTCTATAGGGGTGCCTAATACTTTTGGCGAAAGCTGTATGCACCTTTTCTCCTCTTGATATTTTCATCAAAACATCTTTGTTTCAAAGTAACGGCAATAAATTAATGAGACACATCGTCGACTACCAACAAAAAATCACAATACAAAAAAATTTTGGACAAAAAATCTAAAAAAAATGTAGTCACTTTAAAATGACAAAATACAACTTTTTACTCCTTAGACCAAATATTCCAAACCTCATAGTTTTCAAGTTACACGGCACGATGCCGGCTTTTCGGAAATCTGCCGTTTTTTCAAGAAAAAACTAAATAACTTTGCGAAAAAATATCAATTTTTTTTTTAACGAACCTAAAGCTAACGTTGTCCTTTTCAAAGATTTTATCACTAAATGGTAAGATTACTATTTTTCAATATCCAGCACGCCATTTTGCAAAGTGCGAAAATCGTGAAAAAACGGCATTTTCAAAACGACGTACCCGGTCCAAAAAAAATCGCAAAACTAAAAACAAAAAAGGAAAATGAAGCTGGCTTTGTTCGCTCAAAGCCTTGTTTGGTAAATTGGGTTCCGATTTTTTTTCGCCAAGATATTCAATTTCTTGTCCGGATGGAAAATTTACAGGGTGCCTAATACTTTTGGTCTATATATATATATATATATATATATATATATATATATATATATATATATATATATATATATCGCTGGTTATGTTGCTCTTTGCTCTCTCTTTCTCCTTCTGATACGGAGTACTTCTGTCTCGAAAGGATTCACGGAGCGCTACACGATGATATTCTTTCGATTAAGCTGGAGGGAAACGCGGCTGAGCACGGGAGGGCTGCAGCATTTCGCGAGCAGACGCAGAACATAATAGACGTATATATATATATTAGGGTGATTCGTTTCAGGGTAACTGTTTTTTCTGACCCATCGTGCCCGAAAACCTTTAGTCGGTTCCCAAAAACGAAGTTTCGTGAAAGGGGGGTGTTGTCAAAAAATATTTAGAGGTCGCGAATCAAAATTGAAGGTTTCCCTTTTGATTAACATTGAAATACATTTTTTTCTCATTATTAGTGTTACCATTCCGCGAATTTTGATATCGCGATATTTTCCGAGTGGGTTCTCATAGGAAATATGATACTTTGCAATAAAGTTCGTTGAGCCATGTCCGTAAATTCAACCGTTTCAGCGGTATCATTATTTCAAGTGAATATTGTATGAAAATATCTATTCAAACGGCTGTAACGCCTAACCTATTAGATATATCGAAAAAAATTCAAATGAGAACTATGTAGAGAAAGTAATTTGCTACAAAAAAATCTTATAAGCCGAGCCCGTAAATTCAACTCTTTCTCAGCTATAGGTGGATGAAGTAAAATAAATAAGTTTTTTTTGTTTAAAAAAAGATCTATTTATTTTACTTCATCCACCTATAGCTGAGAAAGAGTTGAATTTTCGGGCTCGGCTTATAAGACTTTTTTGTAGAAAATTACTTTCTCTACAAAGTTCTCATCTGAATTTTTTTCGATATGTCTAATAGCTTAGGCGTTACAGCCGTTTGAATAGATATTTTGCACAATATTCACTTGAAGTAATGATGCCGCTGAAACGGTTGAATTTACGGCCATGGCTCAATGAACTTTTTTGTGGAGTATCATATTTCCTATGAGAACCCACTTGGAAAATATCGCGATATCAAAATTCGCGGAATGGTAACACTAATAATGAGAAAAACATTTTTTTCAATGTTCATCAAATGGGAAACCTTCAATTTTGATTCGCGACCTCTAAATATTTTTTGACAACACCCCCCTTTCACGAAAGTTCGTTTTTGGGTACAAACTAAAGGTTTTCGGGCAGGATGGGTCAAAAAAAAAGTTGCCCTGAAACGAATCACCCTAATATATATACATATATGTGTACTGTGATGTACTGTGTGTTCATCATATACCGAACAGCCTCGCGGGTTACGCATCGACCTCCACCTCGTTGACGACCATGCTCACACAAACTCATTGAATCCATTTGTAAACTACGACACAGTAAGGAAGCAAATTCAGAACCAAACAACGCGGCCAGAGAATAATCATTTTTAAACCTCCGCACGAACTACCTTGCCTAGTGGAGATATCGAGGAAACGTGTGAGTTTGGATTCAAACTGTGGCTGGGTCGAAAATGATGAGGGTTGGTCTACTGGGGGTTGGTGATGTTGCAGCAAGTGGAAGAGAATTTGGGGATCATGGAATTTCCCTTTGTGTGAGACTGTCCGTGTTGACACTGGAACAGGTGCTGCATTTTTTGGGGCTTGTTAGGCTTGCTGCTGGGCCGCGTCGCCGTTTCAAGCTTTGTTCGGTTCCTGGGGAAACACAGACCGGAATGGTACACGAATTCCTCCGTTCTGCAACGAGTCCGTTTGGGTTCAATTGGGGCAGAGTATTGGGGATTCCTCAGCCTCCGAGAAGGGTGAGGTGATGCGGGAAACAGACGGATAGTTAGGGATGTTGATTGCGAAGAATGGATCACCCATTTGCGGGACATAGGGATGAGATCGGCGGATGTGGGGAAACGGCGCAGATCGGACAGCTAGAGCAGTTGGCCGTTTTTCTACCCCTTATCATTTTGTACCCAAGTGTCAAGTACAGCTTATGATCCGCTGCAAGACACCAGACTTGGTGTCTCAATGCTAATCTTACGTAGCAGTGATACGTAAGATTTTCATCCGTTTAATGTTTTTTTCTCGTTTCTTTGTGATTTCAGGTAAGGGCCTATCGCTGGATACTCCATAAGTCTCAACTTCTCTGGTAGTTCGCACTTTATAACGAGGTACGTGTATACCGCGCCAATTTGCCCATTACCACCTGCCTCTGATCCGCGAAAATCACAACAGCCACGATGAAGGCGACTGCCTACGTGAGTATCGTAATTTGCCGTGCTTGCGCCGGGTTTCTGAAGGCAAAGCAGTTTTGGGGTTAATTTTGGTGCGTCAAAGTGGAATTCACAACACAAAAGAAGATTTTTCGTATCAAAGAAGCTCCGAATCACCTGTGATATCAAAGAAGTTGAGGATTTTGTATTTGTGGAATCAACGAAGTTTTCTGACATCGAAGATGTTTTAAAGCTTCATTTCGTGAGATAGAAGATTATTCCTTAACTCGAAGAGCTTTTGAAACTCAAATTTGTGAAATCAAAGAAAGTGCAGGAAATCAAATAAGTTGTGGAGAATCGAATAAGCTGTAGGAAAAAAAAGTTACAGGGAATCAAAGAAGTTGCAGGAAAGCGAATAAGTTGTAGGGAATCAAATAGGTTTTAGGACATCGAATAAGCTGTAGAAAATCAAAGATCTTTCCTGAAACCAAAGACACTTTATGGAATCAAAGAAGTTTTCCCGAATCAAAGAAGATTTGACAATCCAGTTAACCACTGCCACACATCGCGTGCAGTTCTGATCACAATGTCTTTCAATCACAACGCAGGGTGGGTGATTATCTTGATCATGAGCTCCCCAATAATTCCAGATTCAAAGTCATTCGATCTGTGGGAAATCATTGTCTGGATAAAACTGGAATATTTTGTATCACAGGGATATAAGTTATCGCGTGGATAAAGTAGAAAGAGGAGAGCTAGGTGACAATGTCGAGGAAGAGCAGAACAAAAGTTATACCGTCATCGTACCGGGGGTTTGGGAAGCTTTGCACTGTGGAATTGCAGTATCGAAGAACTGTCTCTCGGTATTGCAAATGCTTATGGTTGGCATCTTACATTCCGTTTGTTCATGTATGTGTGCTCTTTATTGCCGCCTCCACAACTGCCCTATTCTCCAATGCACTCGGTGTCCCGTTCTAACCCTACAACTAACCCTTTACTTTCGAAGCACCGCAGCTCCGTCAATTTCTAATCTTCCAACATTTTTTTCTCCACCCAGCTTATCTTCATCTCACCCCCGACCGTGTATTATATATATATGTATATGTATAGGGTAGCCCTGCAAACCTGACGTCGCCCTTGACCTCGACGCCTCCACCGACCCGTGAATACCACACCACGATACTTCTTCATGAAGACTCTGCAACTTTTGTCCGGAATTTTTTTCGATCGTACACTTCTCGAGATACTTCATCGGCAACACAATGGGACACCCTGTATCGAATCGTACATCGAGTTGTACCTTTACTCGGGTACCTATCGGCTCTGTGTCGTAGGACAAAACTGGTCGATCGAAGCATGGCTTTTGGCATTTCGTTTTTCCTGTTGAAGTGTCGAGAAGGTACAGCTGCGCACCCTCGATCTTGACGCGTCTGGTAGACGGGAGAGTTGGCAGTTCGCATATACGTTTTGTATAAAGCGTGTACTCGCGGCCTCCGTGAACAAATATGTCGCCATCGATACAAACGTGTCCGCTTATATATATTTATATACAAGGAAAGTTGATTTCGAAGACGTTCGATCTCGACAACCGCCCATTGTCCCTATACTCAACATTAGGTCTTCCCCGGTGTCTTTGAAATCACCCTTGGATAAATGTAAGAATATTTATATGAAGGTCATTTCAAGGACCGTTATTGTTCCAAAATCAACGATTCGCTGGAAAAAAAACGGGTGACCGTCTTCAAAAGGGCCTGATGGCCTGATAGTCAAGATTACATAGATATTACGACTTCAAAATGTTCTTTCCCCGTATGTGAATACACGAAGATTGCCATTCGGTAAGTGAGGACAGTCACGCGGAATGCATAAAGATGCCCTTTTACGCATCGTCAGCTTTATTTCGACCCACCGCGCCCTCCCTTTCGCCCGATGTCCACATGAATCCACTTCGCATTTTTACGAGAGGGAATATCGAAGGATACGTACCTATAATAGGAGCTTGCCACCTCGGATACATATATATATATATATATATATATATATATATCCGATGTATGAATATTATACGTTTTACCATGACTGTATACGCGCCTACGTGCGATATCCCTTTTTGACCCTTGTTCCTCTTATTTTCTCCGTTTTGGAATTCCATACGCGAATAAAAAGCGCCGCACGGAACAATATGGAAAGAGAAACCGGCGAGAAAGTATATGTTATGTAAAGGGTTCCGAATGAGAACGTACGCACTATAAGGTAAAGTATATACTGCTGTTGTGGCAAAAATTTTATTTGACAGTTCGCGCTGCCAACTTATTTGCATGTGCGATGCGTTACCATGATACTTCTTTAACAGTAAATTGCCCTGCGTATATATCGATCCATATATTTTCATATTACGTCTCACAAAGTGTACTATGTGTGCATATATATATATATATATATATATATATATATATATATATATATATATATATATATATATATATATATATATATATATATATATATATATATATATATATATAGGCACCACAGCTACATGCTATCAGGGAGCTTGAAAGTCGTCCTGCCAACGCGGAACCTTTCGCAAGAGGCTTCCGACTGGAAATTCCTGGAAATTCGGAAGATTTCACCTTTGCACCAAATTGTGACACCCTTGTACCTCGGCTCGGCACTATAAAACGAGAGAAAGGCACGTGTGGCGAGGCATGGAAAGAAAATACGAAGGATCCACATACAGTTCACATACGTGCGAGTTCTTATGGCGTATAAAATGAAATTCCGAGCAGGACAATGCTTTGTTTATGTATATAAAGACCCGGGAGGTAAGGCTGAAAAATTCTCGGCCTGAGGTACTAACGAATAGATAGAAAGGTATACATACATATAAAGGTATATATATATATATATTAAGAGTTTGGAATAAACTTTTTCCACACACGCACACACACACACGCACACGCGCGCACACACACACACACACACATAGATATACATATGTACTTCTGTATATGTGTGTGCAAAGTGGAATTTCATAGGGTTACTAAATAAGGAACGTAACGTCAGAGCTTTCTCTATTCCTGTGCATGGGGATGAGAAGATGAAAGGCCGAAAGACAGGATATATATATATATATATATATATATATATATATATATATATATATATATAATGCCGTTCACGGGGCGGAGCTTTTCAGTTCTAATAACCATGCAATGAGAACGTCAAGGAAGCATTCACCGAGAGCGAGCAGGGAGTGCTGTACAGAATACGTTTTTCCCTCGAGAATCCCTCGTCGAGATGGATATTCGTCAGGAGTCGAGTTGCGATCCGAAGATGCCTCTTACCAAAGAAACTTTGTCTACCTTTGGTGAAATGACATTTCGGGATTTTACAAGACATGGCTTAGTCCCCTTTTGCGTGTTATTATTCCCAACCTACCGTGAACCTACGTGTATATTCATACACATACACTCATATATATATATATATATATATATATATATATATATATATATATACATATATATATATATATGCACGTGTACGTATATACACAACGTGCAAACGTAAACTCAGGGATTTAACGATTCTGCCGAGAGCTGTTGCATGAAATCCCAGAGGGAAAAGCAGGAGTCACTACCCCACGGCTACAAGGTACACATTATACGTTTACAAATGTCAGCGTGTAGTCTCGGGATTATTGTTCCACGTTGCTATTCCGAACAGAATTACGTAAATATGTATGGTACAGATCGGAAAACAATGCGAAAGTTGACAACAAGTTTTCCCATATAACGTAAACGAATACACGTTAATATTCAAGCTATTTTTTGTAATTGGGAGAGAGAAAAAAGATTAAGCTTCAGGAATAAACGACTGCATGGCCTCGTTGCAATAAAATACTCAGGACCGTTTTCAGGACCGAATTTACGAACGTTACTAATATGTACGATTTCCAGTGGACGGTTATCCATCGAGATTTCGGCCTCGGCCGAGAACTTTTCAGCCTCCCTTTGTGTGCGTGTGCGTGGTCTATTTGCCTCATTTGTATTTTCACAGTTACATATGTATATACTCTCCACGAGGTTTCGAACCCCAGACCTGTTAAATCAGCCGTTGGCAATCGAAAGGGCACAATTCGCGTCACCTTACCCCATAAATTGTGTAACAAGCTATCTGCTGTTATTCACCATAGGGAACCCATATACACCCCGCAACCAGTCGTACTTGCCTCACAATCTGATTTAAATCTAACGTTTGAATGTTCTCGCGTTCCCGTTTGTTATCTCTGTACCCTCCCTCCCCGCCTCGTGCCGCTCTCTCCGCCTGCCACCGCCTGCGGGGGGACCGAGTCACACGGATTAGGAATTATCTATCGTTTTCTTTTGTGTACTGCGCGTACACCCATTCTCGTATGGTGCATGTAACAAGCGCGGCCAGAGCAAAAGAGAGAGACGACCAGCTTCATGTAGGTGCTTTGTCGTACTCTCGAAGCCGACTATATGTGCATCTGATTTATTGGCGGCGCACGTGACTTTCAAATGTGTTTTATGCTACACTTGTATGTGTGTAAATATATATGGGAAAGGTGATTCAGAATGAACTTCTTCCTTATACATATATATTATACGTCAGGCCGAGAATTTTTCAGCCACCGATTGTGAGCGTATGTACAATATATATATATATATATATATATATATATATATATATATATATATATATATATATATATATATATATAGTATATATATATATAGTATATATATTGTATGTATATATTGGATATACGCTTACAAAGAGAGGCTGAAAAGTTCTCGGCCTGACGTATTCAAGCCACTCTAGAGGCCGAAAAAAGGCTTTTCGGAGATTTTTTTATCAGAAAAACTACAAAATAAATCGAGATTACAAAAAGGGTGTTAATCATACATATCAGTGACTGTATACAATAATTTTTTTGAAGCGATTAATTTCAAAATGGCGGCTGTGCAACGTTTATCTCAAAACTGCATTTTTTAAGTTGGCCGGAAACATAACTCACAAGAAGAATCCCTCAGGTGACACCCTTGGATTTTGTTGATATTTGGATATGTTATAAAGCACCGAAAAGTAAGCGATACGTATTTTTTTGTTATCGGCGGAGAAACCGTTTTAAGGGCTGAAACGCTCCCTCAAAAATAGGGATGTTTTTGGCTTTTCGTCGATAACGGTTTAACGGTACGAGATATTAAAAAATTACAAATTGCAACAATGTTTTTTTTTCGTGCACTATACAGTGGAGATGAGAACGATAACGTTATCGACGAAAAACGAAAAACACCCCTATTTTCGAGGGTTCGTTTCACCCCTTAAAACCGTTTTTCCTCCGATAAAAAAAAATACGTATCGCTTACTTTTCGGTGCTTCATAACATATCCAAATTTCAACAAAATCGAAGGGTGTCATCTGAGGGATGTTCCTTGTCAGACAATTTTCAACAGATTCACTTGCAATCTTGAATATATCTTGAAAAATGCATTGTCTATAGAAGTACCTAGAATTTTTTTTTATATTGCATACTTCACTTGTTATTAACAATTATCTGACGAAATTTTTCACTTTCCAAACATTGCCTAAAAAATCGTCAGATAATTGTTAATAACAAATGAACTATGCAATATAAAAAAAATCCCACGGACTTCCACTGACAATGTATTTTTCAAGATATATTCAACATTTCAACTAAATCGGTTGAAAATTGCCTGAGTTATGTTTCCGGCCAACTTAAAAAATGCATTTTTGTGATAAACGCTGCACAGCCGCCATTTTGAAATTAATCGCTTCAAAAAAATTATTGTATACAGTCATTGATATGTATCTTAAACACCCTTTTTGTAATCTCGATTTATTTTGTTGTTCTTCTGAAAAAAAAATCCACAAAAAGCCATTTTTCTCGGCCTCTAGAGTGGCCTAAGGGCTTAACGAATGGAATGACTATTGACCACGGCCGAGAACTTATCAGCCTTCCTTTGATGTGTATATATTTATGTTTGTATCCATGTAAAATGTATATATGTCTGATCGAAATCGTATACGGACTTATCAACGCTCCTTAATTAGCGTGTTCTTCTTTCCGGAGGGGGAATCACAGCATCAAGGGTGAGGAAGGGACAAAAGAGATTGTGGTGTACGCCCACAGAAACTCCCACCCTCTCTCTCTCTCTCTCTCTCTCTCTCTCCCTCTCTCTTTCTCTCTCTCTCTCTCTCGAATATATTGGTAAGCCGCTTTGTTAATCGCAACGAAAGATAATGGCCATTACGTAATCATTAATCTGTTAATGGGCCTCGCGGTGTTATATTGACGCTTGCATATAGTTCCCGTTGTGCGAATCTTTGACGGGAGGGTATACATGGGCACCCTTCTTCCGCTTCAGCCCTTTTTTGTGTAATCTCGCTCGGATTGTAACGCGCTTAGGCGCACATCGATCTCGAGTCGACGCAAGTTGGAAAATATTTCGAAAATCGCGTTATTTTGCTTGTTCCGACATAAGCCAATGGCGAAAGACCCCTTTCAAAAGGGGGAGGCAAGGGTGTGCATCGCGAGTCGCTGCAACGATGAATGCAAAGCGCGCACTTCATATAGAAAAAAAAAACGTACGTATGAGCATCCGAAAATTACAAATACGCCATCGTATGACCCACATATCCTCCCTCGTCCCGAAACTCCATTGAAGCGTGAATAGGGGTTGTTTTTACGCGGTTTATATATATATATATATATATATATATATATATATATATATATATGTATGTATGTATGTATATGTATGTATATATATTTATATGCGTCCGCGTCCCCACCCCGGATTTTCGGATTTGTCATGCGTCGATGGACGGAAACCGCGCGCGCCTGAAGGCTCTTCGTAATACGCACAACGTACCATTATGTTATTACATGGGGTGTTAGTTCCCGGGGCCCACAGGGTTGCGTATAACTTTGCCGTATATGAGAACCAATGTGTGCACGTTTATACAACAGGGTGAGTCACTGGATATTAGGCACTCATAACCGAGACATTGCAATAGAGCCACACATCATCAAAATATCGAGTAAAAAAAATATTAAACGACTGAAGGTTAACTTTTTGAATGTGTTATTACACAAAATATATCATTTGCTACCAGGAATACCCCGTTTGTCATCCGCCCCGAGCTAATTAGCGTTTCACTCATTTTTTCATGCGTGGTTATTTGAAGGCCATGGATAGGTTATTGGTTTTGCTTTAAGGCGTTACCCCCACTTGTAGCGCAAAAAAGGCCTTTTTCATGAATTTTTTTAAACAAAACTACAAAACTTTTTTAATCGATCAATATACCATCTTAAAGAACACGTCTTGAAGCACTTTCAGTAATTTTTTTATTGAAAAATATTACATTGTTTAGTGGCAAATGGCCGTCAATGAAATAATGTTTTTATATACACGGTTTGCGGTGACCAACATTGCGGCGAAGTGGATCATCTGAAGAAAAAAATGCGGATTGATTTAGTCAAATATAAGTATGAATTAGTCTTTCATCGAAGGATTTTAAAAAATATTCATTTTTTACAAAATGGCGGACAGTCAAAGTTAATGGTTCGATTTTAACGAAAAAAACGGCCATTTTTTTTTTCGAAAAAAAAAATCGAACGATTAAAGACTACATTTTTATGTATTAAATAAGCCTGCAAAATTTCAAGAAGATCGGTTCATTAGTGTTCGAGTAATCTTGGTCACCGAATTCAGAAATGCCATTTTGAGAAAAACGCGTTTAAAGTTTCTCTTTCAACGCTCTTTCAACGCGGATTCTTCTCTTTCAACGCTCATAACTCAGTCAATTTTGTTCGGATCGACTTGCAAATTTTCAGGACATATTCTCAGATACTTATACTTCAAAAAAATGCAATAAAAAAAATCGATTTTTTCAAAATCGCAAGTGGGGGTAACCCCTTAATGGAAAATCAAATAAAAGCTCGCTAGGCCGCAGGTTCAATGATTTTTCAAAATTAAATATACTTTTTCGGTCCCGAATATTCGACGAATGCTCGGTTGCGATCGTTATGGGAAATTAATGTCCGCGATGACGATACGAGGCCGAGCTTGTCTCGTGAGTCGGTCAACTACAAATAGATATCATCATAGATAGAAGCCATCATTTGTAGGAGTTTACGAGTATCTGATTTCCAGTGGTTCACTCGCTGTATGAGCCGTATATATAAATATATACCTATGTAGGGTGTCCCTCTTATCTCTGTCACCCAGAAATGTTGCGTGAAATGTTGATTTTTTTTTGTAAATGCGTGCCATTTTCTTAAATTTGCATTTTCATCATTTTAATTACCGTCACATAGAAACTATACATGTCCGAACTGAAAAAATGTTTGAGCTAGACTGCACGCCGATTTGCAACTCCCGCGGCGACCTTGCTGTAACACTCTGCCACAGCTTCGTCATGTTGATGATGAATTAATTATAACAAAATTGTTTTGCATACTTAAATATATTATTAAAGTATACCTAAAATTTGATAATTGTAGAATAATTATTTTTTTTAGTTTAAAAAATTTCTGAATATTGCTTATCATTTTCCTGTCTAAATGTATTCCCACCTTAATAGGTTGACCCACTGTATGTGTATATATATATATATATATAGAGCCATTGCGAGAGCATCCCTTCATTAGACGCGTACTGTCATCGAGGGTTTTTTTTCGTGTACACTACTTTCCTCCCCTTCTTTTTTCTGAATGGAACACACGATGAAAGCGTCTACGATCGCGAACTATGCAAATATGACGCGTGACTCTGGTCTTTCTTATCGGAGGACTAAACCAACATTGACGATGTTGGATACGTCGCCGGGGAAAAAGTTTTCCCCCGGGAGATACGAGGCTCGAAAATCCCCACCGCCTTTTGCTCTCTTTATCCAAAGACGGGGGAGTAGGGAAAAAATAAGCAGTCGGGGAACGTGCCCATTGAACGAGAGAAGCGACGAGTGTGAGAAGGTACGTAAGTATCCTACACACGGAACGGGGAATATTTCCCGTTATAGCCTCCAAGGTAATTTCAGAGTTATTTACCGGGGCCTCCCTTCGTGCCCTTTATTTTTACACGTACACAGGGTGTCCTTCGGCATGATTTTGGCCTCACCGAGGGACCCAATATTACTTTCATCGCAAATTAAGAATTTCGTGATTTGTTTGAAAAAAATATTATAATTATAGATCTTTGGTTTTGCCAAAGAATCCCGAGAACTGCCACTTTTCGGGGCTGCGGAAAACATCTAACCCCTTGACATCTCGTTAAGGCAGCAGGCTTGATACATCACACAAAGAGAAAAAAAATCACTTGGATCAATGAAGATTTTCATTCACAAGTAGCCAGCTAAACTTCAAGACGGAACACTAATACTTTTTTTTCCAAGTACTCATTAGTTTGATCAAATTGGACGACCTAATATTCCATTTTTTCGATGAATAATTCGTTGCTATCCCAAATAACAGATTTAGGCGGGATATACATTTAGACAGGAAAAAATAAGCAATATTGAGGGATTTTTTAAACTAAGAAATAATTATTCTACAATGATTAAACTTTAGGTATACTTTAATAGTATATTTAAGTATACGAAACATTTTTTTTAAATTAATTCATCATCAAAATGGCGGAGCTGTGGCAGAGAGTTACAGCAAGGTCGCCCCGGGAGTTGCGAATCGGTGGGCAGTCTAGCTTCCCGTAGACTTCGATTCGCAAAAAAATTCAAACATTTTTTCAGTTAGACCATGTATAGTTTCTATGTGACGGTAATTAAAATGAAGAAAATGCAAATTTGAGAAAATGACACGCTTTCAAACACAAAATCAACATTTCACGCAAAATTTCTGGAAAATGTGGATGAAAAAAATTATTGTATACAGTCACTGATACGTCCGATAAACACCCTTTTTTGTAATCTCGATTTATTTCGTAGTTTGTCTAAAAAAATGCCCAAAAGGCCTATTTTTTCGGCCTCTAAAGTGGCCCAACCCCTCAAAGAACTAAAAAAAAAAAGAAATCGAATTTTTGATCGTTGTAAACGTATATTCCGCCTTTACTCAGCCCAGTTCATTTTCGTCAGTGAACTACATCACGTATTTCGATGCTATGCGATGTCTGCCATTTTTCACTCAAAGTGATGAGTCAAGGTTCACCCTGTACGTAGCTTATTCGGACGAGCTGCCGCGTATAGAGATGCATTCGCTGAGACAACTTCCCCCCCCTCTTCCCCTTCCGACAATCACGTACGACTGTCTGCGATATCTTTAGCGATTTCGCTAGCACACTCTCTGGCCTGTATTCGCAGTCTGCATATACGTACAAACGTATTACTGCTCGTATTCGAAAAGCTTTGTATGCATGTATATTCCTGTGCGCGAGAGAGAGAGAGAGAGAGAGAGAGAGAGAGAGAGAGAGAGAGAGAGAGAGAGAGAGAGAGAGAGAGAGAGCCATATATAACATTTATACTCGCGGCTTTGGAATATACGTCTGGCAGCAGGGCAAGCCCGACGATCACGCGGTGACTCGGTTGGATTTCGAGCACACGCACGAACAGCGAGGAATATTGGGCGCCATGGTCCCATACTCTAGTCTCATCTCTTCTGCTCCTCTCCATCTCTCTCTCGTTCTCTCTGAATTGCTACGTTGGATATTGAAATCCTTTGGGCTGCACGTAGACCTCCCCAGACTGATAGTACTCACCGCTGCACTATTGCCATTCGTCCTGTGAGCTTCCTTCTGCCCCCAATTGGTGTGTATGTGTGCACAGTGCACGGTCTCGAATATAGCGGAGACATATCGAGTATACACGCCACGTGAAAGGAACCTCTACGTGATCGCTTCTCCTCCACCTCAACCTAAACCTCGTACAAGCGCTTCTTCAGATTCATACGCCGTGGCCTTCCTTTGCTGATGTTTAATGCCGATGGATCAGCCAAGTCTTTTTCTCGTATAACGCCAGGGCGAGATGGCCAACGACGAAACGGTGGAAGGGAAGAAAACTCGTTACAGCCTTGTCGGTTCGCGATTCGGACAAAAGAGACACCGGTGACTTTTCCCCAGTCACTCTTTCCCCGTGTAGTTTCTTGTACACGTAGACGCGGACGCGGACGTACGCAATATGCCGAGGTGCACGTGAACCGCATATCGCTCGCCGACGTCGAGAGCATGCCCCGACACGGAGACGTAACTTTTTTTTCGCTCCGGAAAATTAATTTAAAGGATATACAAATGTGTGCCTCGAATAACAAAGAACTTGGGCGTTTTCTCGTGAGGTAGCTGGGAAAACTTTGGACAACTTGTCTGTTGAATAGTTGAGCAAACATTCGGAACCTTATTCTTCTCGTTTCCGCGTTGCGTTTGATTGTTTCTTGTATTTATAATGGTCTATTGTACACTGAGAAAAAAAAAACAATTGAATCAAAAAAATGTATTCGTTGATCCAAATAAGTGGGCTGCTAAAATATTGGAAAATGTGATTGATTTAAATAACATATTATTTTATTTGAAAAAGCTCTTCTGTTCTCCGAATATCTACATTATCTTTCAAATAAAAATAATATTCTATTGAAATCATTCTATACACAATCCGTAAATGTATAGAGGAAATAATTAAGCAGTTGCTACAACATTTTTTATTTCGTAAAAAAATGTAATCAATAGAATTAATTATTTCTTTACTGCATCGAAACGAATATGCCATTGGACGTAAGTTTTTCGATTTGTTTTACATCTTAAATAAAAAGTGAGTATTAGAATGATCATCCACGATAATAGTGGAGAGAATATCAGATATCCAATGGAATATCCATGGAGAGAATATCACTTTTTGATCTTTGCCACAGGCCAAGAAGCGATACTCTTTAGAGTTTCTCCGGCGTTTAACGCGGTCCTCTAGTTTCTCGGCTGTTTTTTTACGGCTTTTTCAATAATTTTTTACGGGCAAAGCATCGAAATAATCAATCGCGTTGTTTTTGCATAATCTTTATTAACATTTAAATAAGCTTTACAAATTTTTTGGAGTCAAAATATATAATAGAATAAACGTTATAGTGGCCGACAGGAAGACATCAAGTAAAAGAGATGCTTGACGGTGACCAAGATTGCGGCTGTTCTGCTTATCTGAAATCAAAAAACCGAACGGCATTTTAATCTTCATATTTAAGACTAGCGATTGAACTAGAGTGAATTCTAAATTACAAAAATTGACTTTTTTATACACTTTTAAAAATTACATTCTATTTTTTACTTATTTTTTCTTAACTTTTTCGCTCGTACAAAAAAAACTATCGAAGCATAGCAGATAATCCTAGTTCAATCGCTGGCTTATAACATATTAAAGATGCTGTATAAATTTGAACAAGATCGGTGCAGTAGTTTCTGAAATATCGTGGTCGCCGTTTCGAAAAATGGTGTTTCGATAAAAACGCGTTTGAAAGTTCGCGCTCCCGGCGCGCGCTCCGTATACCTGCTCCGTTCCAGGGCCGTAACTTGTGAACCACTTCGAATATCGAAAAATCCTTTGGCACACATTTTCTACACATGTTGTAGATGTGATCTATTAAGAAAAAAAAATAGATTTTTTCGACCCGAGAAACTAGAGGACCGCCTTAAGTAGATTTTCGGTTCGCGCTACGCTTACGAGAAACGAGCGCGCGTGCGGCTTCTAGCGGTTACTCTGAGAACCACGGGTTTCCTCACACCTATAATATCGGTGACGCTCGGCCATGATTTGGTTGAATGTCTTCAACCAAATGCGCAAGAAACAAATTTTATTTTCGCATAATTGTTTAACCAAGTTAGACATTTGCTTAATATTTTTCAATAAAAATAAAGATTAATATTTTAACGAATAATGTACTTGGAAATCAATATTGGATATGGTAAAAAAAATAAAATAACATATTTACTCAATAGAAATTTCATCTGCATCAATCGAGCGAAATTCAATCTTTCTTGTGTACTTGAATCAACAATATTCATGTTATGAATTGAAACGCTTTTTTTGCTCGTTGCAGAAAATGCATTCAAAACTATATTTTTTGTTCGCAACAATTTTTTCGATAGTTTCAATAATATATTGTTCTCGGCTAACAATAAATCATTTGAATGAAAAAAAAACTTTTATTTTTATCATGTTATTAAAGTCAATAGCGTTTTGTTTGGACTGATGAATCCGATTATTTACACCAACAATTTTACAATTGAATCAACGAAATTTCATTTTCAATAACACCAATGATATTGGATCAATGATTTTTTTCTCAGTGTATATGCCCTTCTAGGCTTTTGAAAACCCGGCCCTTTTGTTTGTTACGCAACATTTATCGCTTCGAGGTTTCCAGTTCCTCGGAGGCCTCATCATACCTAGAGGTCTCGCCTGATGTTCCACTTTATAGCATTTGTGGGAGGGTGCAGGGAAATTGCAGAAAACCGGTGGCGTAACGGATGGCTATATTTCCACTGAATTCCGGTTGTTCGCCCTTGGAAACCATTATTCGCCCTTGGAAACGCGGCAAAACTAAGATAACCGATCTCCCGGTCAGCTATTGGCCCAGGCCGTCGGTGCTTGACGGCACATCATCACAGTCCTACCACGACCGGGGCCTCCAATACAGTCGTTGATTTTTCGGAAAGGTTGGGCCGGTGAACCGTTTACGACGGAGCTTTGAAATAATGTCGAACTACCGTCATCAAGGGAACATCCGGAAGATCCGTAGGTACTTAACTGAGCCGGCTGAAGGAACCTGACCAAAGAGTGAAGGCACCTGTGGCAAGGTTCGCCTTCTTTTAGAGGAGAAACCCCAGCGAAAAGAAATTCAGTAGTCCATCGCTTACGCTTTCAACCAATTTAGAATTCTGACCAATCAACGACAATAGCGGCTGCAGCATGCTGCTGATGAAAAGGTGCCTTGGATCTCCGGAGCCGTGCGATTCTTTGAAATGGAATGGAAAAGAGAGCAGAAAGAAGCCAGGTATGGACCACTCTGTTGGCACGCGCGAGAACAAAAGAACCGGGCTTGGTCGTCAAGGGTGTTTTTAACGCCATCACCCCATGAGGTGCGAGAGGACGAGCAGTGCTCGTGTCTTCTGGTCGGAAAGACCGAGACAGCGAATACGAACGGTAGAAGTTGAAGACGGCGAGTGGACTCCATTATCCCTGGATAACCCCGAAAGTTTGCTTAATTTACCGTCCTTGGAGAAGCATAAAAACTCGAGGACCACGTGAGGCGTGCCTCAACTCTGTGACCAAATTCCCCACGCTCGCTCCATCCCTTGTCGTGGCTAATCTTCGCGTTCTTTCTACCATTCCTAATTCACTTGGCATTCCAATGAGTACTCAGTGCTGCAAAACTGGCAAAAAATCTGGTGATTCTCGTGAAAAATGTCACTCCGGCTCGTTTCTCAGAGTGGCGCAAGTTCCAGTTCCTAATCTTGACTAATCATCAAGATCAAAGGGGGGTCAAGGTAAAACCAACTACCCAAGTCTCAGGTTTGCTGATACATTCTAGCTCTGCCCGAAAAGTTGTTTTTCAACATGACCAGTGCAGCCGCTATTCATTTCCATTCCTGTTCTTCTGCAACAATCACTTAGGGTGTCTTATACTTTAGGGAAAATTAGTCACAGCCTAGGCAGGAATGGCAATTCGGATCATGACTGTTCGGTGATGCCAATTGGTCACTTAACGACTGGCCAACCAATGAGTAAGCATATGATCGAATTGGTGCAGGCAAGATTGCTCTGCCTAGATGAATTCTGAACGCGTGGGAGATTAGTGCTGGGAGTAATGCAGGGATTTTGGTCGAGCTGTTATCGGGGTCCACCTCCCACAGTGTGCGTGTAGCAAACTACATGCGTGTATAATAAAGATTGGGGCTACGGAGCGACTCCGAGGGATGGTTCTTTCATGCTGTGGTGGAGATTCGAGCAAATACGAGAGTGTGCAAGTCAGCGGATAAATCCGTATATATCCAATGTCTATCTCTTATATAAAGCTCGGAGTTAGGATAAGACTTCCCTTGGGGACCTGAAGGGGTGGTTTGTCCCCTGGGAATGATGTACTCTTTTCGAAACTGCCAATGGCGTCTCGTTGGACTACCACAGGCCAACGGGATTCTAAACCGATGCTCAACGTGCGCTGAGTAAGAGAGATGCAGAGAGAGAGAGAGAGAGAGAGAGAGAAAGTAAGCGGTCTGAGCTCACCGAGTCCGAGAACCTACTCGTGACTCTGGCTCGCGCACTTTCTCGTTCCGTCTTTCCAACCGCGACGCGCTTCGTCGGCCCTTCTTTCCTTCATTCCTTACGTATTTCCCACAGCTATACGTTAGCCCCGTTCCCTCAACGATTGTACTCGCACAAGCGAGAGAAGGCAACGAGAGCGATATTGGCTCCGCTCGAAGAAACTTTCGCCACCCCGACAGAACGACAAGTGTCGAAGTCGGGCTCGAGGAATCTCCATCTTCCGTGCATCTTCTACCTCTGGCTCTTTCTTTCCTCGGTTCTCGCGTCTAGCCTCCCGGGAGGAGAAAACCGCAGGGCCATGAATCAGCTGAAAAAGACGCCCTGGTGCGATTATTCGCGAGAAGAGACCACTGGGAATCATTAATTTTTCTGTGGCCATTTCGACAGCGTACCCAACCACTGATATTGGTGCCTCACAGTGGAATACAATTACAAGAATGTCTTGCGGAAGACCATATCTGGAGACGGATTTCGGATGAGTGTCATGAATATTGCCAGGTGCGGCTTTTTCCAAATGCATGGAGAATTGGGTGAATTGGAGTTCAGTCTCATTTTGGTCCAGTGAAACACACACGATCTAGAAATGAGTGAAGCATAAGATAAAAATGATCAGGAAATTATTTAAGTATGGTCTAAAGATGATCTAAGAATGATCAAAGCATGATCTGCTATTGATCAAAGCATGATCTGAGAATGATCAAAGCAAGATTTGAGAATGATCAAAGCATGATCTGAGATTGATCAATGCATGATATAAGAATGATCAAAGCATCATCTGAGATTGATCCAAGCATGATCTGAGGACGAACAAGGCAAGATTTGAGAATGATCAAAGCATGATTTGAGAACGATCAAAGCATGGTCTAAGAATGATCAAAGCAAGATTTGAGAATGATCAAAGCACGATCTGAGAATGATCAAAGCATGATTCAAAAATGATTTAAGCATGATCGAAAAATAATCAAAACACGATCTGTGGATGATCAAAGCATGATATATAAAATGATGAACGTACGGTCTGAGAATGAACCAAGCACGATCTAAGGATGATCCAAGCATGGTCGAAGAATGATCAAAGCCTCATACGCCTGATGAGCATTATTTGAGAATTATCGAATCCCGATCCGAGTATCCTGAAGCATAATCTGCAAATCATTGATCCATGACCTAAGAGTCGTCAAAGCGTGATCTAAAAATGATTAAAGGGTGATGTAATCCTAATACTAGACTAAGACTAATATTAGACTAAGATTAATACTAGCCTATCTAATACTAATATGACTAGGGCTTAATCAATAGTCATCAAAGCGGGCCCTGCGAACCAAGTTGTTCCACTGCGAACAGAGTGGAAACATTGGGCGATTCAAGGCAAAGACGAATTTAGTACTTGCCCTCTTAAAGATCGATCGCACTGTGCGACGTAGAGAGCACAGACGATGTTACAGTAATAGTACAGCTGCACGGGGGATGGGGGGCTTGCAAGATTCCGGAGACTTTTCACGAAGGTCTTACTCTGTGAGCTCTCTCGTATTGGGAGCACGTAGTATTCGGCGGCCCAGCATTGGCAATGACAAGTCTACCAATACATTTAGGATATATACCATAGAGTTTTAGCCTTGTATACCTATATTACAGCAAGTATGTATACAGATTTATAGATATGTGACGACGTTTGTACGTATATACATGAATTTTATATTTTACATTCATGTGTGGTCGATACGCATGAGGAAATGTCGGAGTGTGACGCGTTTTCCTACTCGCGCGGACAGAGCCAGGTTGATAATTGAATTTTTGACACACGGCCTGGCGACCTCACCCTTCATTCCATCCATGCACCATCTCTTAGCTTCTACGGAATATATAGTTGATAGATTCATACTCGTGAAGTGGTAGTCGTAGTATCGACCAAGCGTTAGGAAAAAAGGACCTCGAGGCTTCTTCGGTCTTCGGATCTTTGGACATTTGTAACCGACAGAAAATTTTCCATCGGGTAGACCCTTGAAATAGGATAAAAGCCAAAAAAATGTTCCGATCCTGATGGCTGCCTTTTAAGGGGCTGTACCAGTGTGACACTTCAAAAAAATCATTTTTTTCCTTTTTCAACGGTTTATACTTTCAAGAATATCCTGTAAAAATTTCAAGGCCGTATCTCTAATCATTTTATCTTGCCAAAATCGATAGTTAAATCTTTAAACGCGTTTTTCTCGAAATTAGATTTTTCAAATTAGCTGACATTGTAACTCAAAGAGCAATAATCCGATTGACTTGAAATTTGAACTGAGTACTCTTGGATATATTTGCTCTACAATGACGTAGGATATTTTTGATTGGATGAAAATTGACGTTTTGGCATTGAAAAAAAACAACCATTTTATAGGCAAGAAAACAGACTTCTTTTCATAACTACGCCATTTTGTTAGATTTTGATATTTTTCGAAAATCCTACGTCATTGTACAGGAAATACTTTCCAGTTCAACGGGATATTTTCCTTTTTTCGGTTTCAGCTACTTAATCGGCCGGAATCATGTCAGCAGTGGAGGAACTTTTTTTTTGGGCCTTCGAAGGTAGCGCATAAGTCGCTTGGATCTCAATATTTTTACATGAAAAAAATACGTAATATAGGTCAAATATTGCCGAATATATTCTTAATTTTTCGAACCATTTAATTAAGTCCTTTTCTTCCAAAAAAATCCCGAAAATCACCCAAATTTTGAGCGTTCACATACTGAGAAAAGAAAATCGTTGAATGTGCAAAATGCATTTTGTTGTTTTGACAGTTGCTCAGACATGCTAAATAAGCTACAGTTCACACCACTAAAACTATCAGTTAGATTGACAAAACGTGTTTTATGCCAATCAAAAATCAAGTTGAACGTATTTAAAGATACATTTTCTTCGACCAACTGAATTTTGGATGGACGCACGAATTTTTTTTTCAGTGCACTGGTATAGCCCCTTAAAAATCGCCCAAATTCCGAAATTTCAAACAGCCGTAGCGACGGTCCTATATGAGTTACACAGGCTTAATGAGGGGCTTCTGAAATGAATTTTGGTAGGCTTAGAAAATGCCGCTGAATTCATGCCAATATCTCGATTAGTTTTTCCGTAAAGTGCACTTAACAAATGGCTGACAAAGAGGCAAGGGGTGTGCGCATGGAAGAGTTGGAAAAAATCAATGATCCGGCTTGAAAATTCTGCCGAAAATAGAAAAAATTAGCGAACGGCAATAAATCGAACGGCATTTGAAAGAGCAAACGATAATGCGATAAGGCGGGCAGAGCCGTGATTCAAATCGAAACGGAAAAGAAATGAGCGGCGATTGAGCATAAAAACTTTTTTTGGCCGAGATGGAAAAGAAAATTTGGGTTTCTAATATTTATTTATCAGTCAATTTCGGAGTATTTTACCCCCTGAATATCGTTATGAAGGACGTTTTTCACGTTTTACCGGCGTAATTTTCATTTTTTCACAAAAAAATACCGTGATATTCGTAATCGGCGGAAAATTTCCTATCGAATAGACCCTTTGACTAGTATAAAAGTCGAAAAAAAATTGCACCCTCTTGACCACTTTTTAGTAAAGACCCTAAGTGCCCAGTGTCCAAAAGGAGGCTACTCAGAGCGATACAGGTCTCCTTCGTGCCTGTAACGAACTCTAGGACAGCAGTCACACCGGTCACGTATTCTCTCGCAAATTTCGGATTCCGAAACGCCTCTACGTCTCATGCGCGCCGCACAGTAGTCAAATTATTTACAAGCCTGCTGTGGCGTTGGTGATTACGGCAACACTCTCAAAAGTTTTAGCCGTGAGTTAATTTCAGACTACAGCGCGAAACTGTAAGTACGAAGCACCATGTGGCGGTTAAATATACATGTTACGAGGCCCCCACGGGTTGCGCGAACCAGAACCATGCATCCCTTAAATTATATGGGAGCTCACACACTTTCACGTGTGTCATAAAATTCGCACTACACCCCTCGTTTTTCTCGCGGGACCTTTCTCTCTCTCGCTCTTTCGGTCTCGCGTTTGCATCCCTTGGATCCCTTCTTCGCCATAAAAAGCCAATAATGGGACATTATTCGGCTCACGGAACGTGCGGTAAAATTCGTCCGCGTTAACGCACGATTTTTCGGCAGAGCAACGCCCTTTCTTGAATACGTGCACAGGTCTTCGCATGTGTTGCGAGGCAATATTGCAGCCCTGCTACGATAAATCGAATTGCCCGATACGCATATACGCGATTGAAATTGCTATTGTACGACAGTGGGCGTTCGACTGCGTGTAGCCTGTGCAAAGTTCGTCAATGATGGTGGAGCATTAGTAAGGATCCTCAGGATGGATGCCGGGGTGGAAAGCTAGTGGCGCTCACGGAGCAATCGATCGGGTCTTTTACGGCCGCAACATCGAACGTGCGTCTTGTGTGAACAGTAGTTGGGAATACATGCTTTTGTCCACGTCGCAAAAGCTGCGACAACAACACGGAAAATTGCGAACAAACTTCTGGTCCGCCCTTCATCTCCCTGCATCCCTCTTATAGTTCGTACCCCATGTGCCCCGTATACCTAGAAATGCCCACATAGCCAATCATCAATGTGCTTGCTTTTTATCGCCCAGTCGTAAGAATGGTACACTCGGCCGCTATACAACTTCTATTCATGAAGAAAGGCGCGGACACTTCGGTTGCGAACAGTGTATACACGTTTACTGCGAAGCCCGCAATGGTAAACCGGGCACGTGAGCTGTGTTTTACAGCTGGTATAGAATGGCCGTAACTCGCTGGCTTGATAATTGAACACGTCGTTCCTGGCTCATCCGGAATGGCATCCTTTTGTTGTCCACGTCTGTGCGTTCTGGTGGCATACATAAAAGTCACTGTGCAAGATTTTCTCCCCAGTAGACAAATAGGACACGTGCCATCCGAAGGATACGGCGAGTAGTGCTTTCCAGCTATTTCCATTTGGTTAAGGTCCGTTCCTCGATACGTGAACCTTGTCGGATAACGGGGTGGACGTAATCTATACAATCTCCTCGAGACCCTGCATATGGGTATGGATTTGTAGTCTTTGCTTAGAAAGAATGAAACTCCACTGTATGATGTTCCCGATAATCGGAGCGTGTCTTGATTAACATGAAAACCGCATCTCCAGTGTCCATTACCACCAAACACACGAGTTATATACGTCCGCGTTGCATAATTAAGCTTATGTATTCGATTCGCTGCTAGATGCGCCGGAAAATCGACGAGTGATGAAGCTGAAGGCTCTCCCATATACAGCTTAGGGTTCTAGGGTTGTGGAGGAGAGCTTTGCCACTGATGAAATTGGAGTGGTGTGGCAGCCGCAAGCGAACTACTCGTTGAACCCACCTCAATCTCCAGCTCTGATCCTCTTCCATCCTGGATGCAACGAACCCACCCACCCCTCGGCTGCCAATGTACTCTCCACTCGTCGCCGCTTTGGCATCTCTCCACCTTCAGCTATAAGAGGCAGTTTTCAATTAGGCTCGATCACCCATACATACCGCAGTAGTGGGCGCAAAACAACATCTTAGTGGTGATGTGATCCGAGACGGGAAAGAGCACAGCGTCTAGCACAGCATTATACACTCGCTTTTTACAGTGGCAAAGGAGAATAGGGGCGGGCGTGCAACCACACTTGCGAAGTCTGTCGGGCGTGACCCGTCACTCTCCTAGAGTAAAAGCGTTTTCTTCTTTCCCGTTAGCCTGCCTATTATCCTTGGAGCACCCCTTGGCTTACGATACACGTCTGACAGTTTCCACCGGCACATACGGATGTATACGAAGACACATACGCCCACAATAAGCACGAATATCGGAAGGGACATTTGAAAGGCAAAAGAAATAGCGAACCACGAACGGCTTTTCCCTTGGCAAGATGCCATCCTCAAAGTCTTCGCTACAACTGTATCCTTGGATACATTCTGGCCGTGTTTCGTTCCTGTCTCCGTTAGCTCAAATTGATATAGATATTCGTATAGGCAGGTTAATGCTGCGCGTCTGTCAACAGGCACGAACTGTATACGCAGCCAATCCCTCGGAGAAACTCTTGATACGACAGAGGATGAGACAAGAGGGATATTCCCCATGTAGGCTAGAGACCAATCCTCAGGTCTTCATTCTTCCCGAAACCTGCTCCATGAGGAAGAAAGTACTCGACCCTTCCGTCGAAAAGAGAACGCGCATTTGATGCCACCACTTCCACTTGCCTAATTCATCAAAGTTACTATCCGAAAGGGAGCTATCGCGTTGTTCAACAATAAACGTTGGACATAATGTGCTTTCGGGCAATCCATCGCCGAGTCCCACCAAATTCAGAGCATCTCATGCTCGCGCAGCAAATTTTCGAGAATTGATGACGCGAAAATGACTATGTGCCGTCGTTGCGAGAGGAGAGGGGAACAAGGGAGAAAGTGCGCAATATCCATTAGTGCAGTCGCGGGTGAACGTCGTCCACCACGTGGCTTCGAAAATTATGAGTGGCAAGCGCGAGGCAGCGCGTGTATGCGGTTTTCATCGGTAACGAGAATAATAGTACACTAAATCTCGTCCATCCGTCACATCAACAATCAATCAACAGCTTGCCTTGTTTCCTTCTGCGATCCAATTCGTTCAGTTGATGTTACTCGTATAAAGGTAGTAAAATACAGGAGAAAGTGGATTATACTCAGGCCCCTAAATCGTGAGTTGTTTACTTCCATAGTAGCTTTTCCATGGTCACTCCGTGGACTGAAGCAGCTATCTTCAGTAGATTATATGTGGAGAGTGACCTGAACCCGCGATTGCGATTCGGTGGGATATGGAGATTAGAGTACCGCCGTCTCAACTCCGTACTTTAAAAAGGCATCTACCATCAACGCCACCACCAATATTGATCAAGTTAATAACACGAAGCTGGGTACATTGCCAACATCCAAGAACATCTTGTTCTCATCGAGTGGAATGTTCGAGCCCGCATCTCTTTCTTCTCCCAGTTTACTTTTTCGCGTGAGGCTGCTTCGATCGACTTGGCAATTCGTCGTTCCAACATCTCCACTCGCTCTCTGTCCGAAACAAGAGCCTGGGGAACACGTGTACGTACTTGATATACGTGTAATTCGACCAGAGAATGTAAGAAAAGTGCTGCTTTCTTCTTGCTACCATCTGTCACGTACCAACAGCCAACGCTTGCTCGTCGTTCAACTCCGGTGTTCATCCCCCTCCCGCTTCATGCCTCTCCTCGCAGCTCTTTTCTCGCCGGTTAGGGAAGACGACGTTTGGACGAGTGAACGACATGCTGAAGCTCGTTCTCCATTTCGTCTCCGGTCTCTCCGTCGCCACGTCCTTGGCTCATCGTCCGCCATCAGAAACGTTGAACGCGGATGGCTTACCCTCTCCCATAAATTCACCAGGTATTTCCAATTATTTCACAAACAGATCTTCCAGCGACAAACGTGCACTTGAGTACCCCTGCACCCCTCCAGGATTATTTTTTTTCAACGCTGTTCCTTTGGAAAGCACTCTTCGGGGTCGCTCATGGGCCAATGTTCTCACAGCTACGAATCACTCGAGGCTTGGTCAAATAAAAGAAGTGCTTTAAATCAAATCTAGAACCGCTCTCCAAACCACTCGAGACTGCTCATAGATTGACATTTCCGCGGCTGTGTGAGGATGAGTGGAGAAGAGAAGACGACGAAGAAGAGGGAGAGTGAGAGGCACGTTGATACTCCCAGTTCAACGGGCTTGCGAAACTACGATTATGGTGAAAACGTAACGAGAGCGAAGCTGGCTCCCGCATAATTACATCTCAACGAGTGAATCATCCCCCTTAATTCTCCCTTTCTCTTAGAATTTATCTACCCCACTTCTCGTTCTCTTTCCCTTGACTGAACCTCTCGAAGACCTGTTCGTACTCCAGTGCCATCCGATGCTTTCTTTTTTTTTTGGTTTCGAGGTAAATGTGCCTTTGGGGCGGAAGGAAAAAAGACGGGAGAAACGAGTTTGCTCGTTTGGAGACCTAGTCATGCTAGGAATCCTTGAGATTCTGTCATGACCGTCTGTCTGTCATAGCAGAACGCCACCCACGCCTTTAAATACACATGCTCTATTCTCGTAATCTGTTGGTTTAGCTTGAATAAAAAAGCTGTCCAGGCGTCTATTATTTTTTTAAATTTCATCCCATTCGCGATGGTAGTCCGCAGACATAAGAGGTTGCATTCCAACGATTCAACCTTCAAAACCGTCAAATCGCTGACTTCGATATCAACCAATTCGAATTGGCAGGAAGGCACGTCTTCTTCTTCTTCTTTGGAAGACGTGTCTTCAAAACTCGTCCAAGCTCCACCACGAAAAAAACGCATTAGGAAATAATAAATAATATTAAACGGCGTCATCGCACCAGCTCTCCAAGATCCCCCTGATGGACACGTAGGAAAGAGGCAGACAGAGACACGAAGAACCTTCGCGCAGTTCTTCGCGTCTCCGGTCGCTCTGCCCCGAGGCGCCCTGTCACCCTGTCTTTCATACGGACGTCTCAAGACTCGGGGCACCTCGGGACAAGAAGTGTGAGCGTGTAGAGGCCGACGGAAAAGCACAGCTGCATCGGTATAAAACGAGGATTATAGAGAGGGGCAAAGTGAGAGGGACTGAGAGAGAGAGAGAGAGAGAGAGAGAGAGAGAGAGAGAGAGAAAGAGAGTGAGAGGAGAGTGCAGAACCAAAAATGGAGGCACTCCTGATTGCCGTCTTTTCAGTGAAACCGTCCTATGTAGACGTGTGCGATGCTATCAAGGGGTCGGAAAATGCTTCTCACTAAATTTCACCCTAGGCCAAGTCCTAACCCTCCCATTGAAGCTTCACCTACGCCTCTGCATCACTTCTCTCCCCATCCTCCCCCTCTCTTGTACCTCGTCCATGTTATTTGCCTGTGGGAATAAAAAGAAAACTCTCTCCGGAGCAGAAAACACGAAGATACGTTCATCCTGTCGTCACTCACGGTCTTTCCGGGTTTAGGGAAAAAGAAAAACCCTAGGATGAGCAAGGAAAAGGTAGCAACTATTCTGAAGGGGAAATCCATTTCCCCTGTCACTTGTAAACGTTTGCGCATAGAACACGACTTTTTTCCGTGATATACCAAGAGGATTACCGATACAACAGCTAAAATCCGCACGTGTCATCCTCAACAGCTATGTCTCTCTTTTCTCTCTCTCTCTCTTTCTTGCTCTTTCCAGTTCCGTCCATACATCCTTTCGCCACACTGGCGAACGCTGTTCAGGCTCTCGAGAATTCAGTAGTTTCGCGGCCGTACGTACGATCCCCTGAATTTCTCTTTTTCCTTCTGCTGCTCTACCCTAAATGATAGAGAAAGACAGAGAGAGCCGTTAGGGGATGAGCCTTATGTGACGCTTTATACAGCCCCCTGGGACTTGGATTCTCGAGAGTAGTACTTTTCTTTTTGTTACCACCCGACGCGGATCTTCTTACCCTGGAACCCGTGAATCAGCTCTGCGTAGAAGCGCGTCGCTCATACAGAAGACTCGTGTTCTCTTGAATGCTCATGCAAGCGGAAAGTCAAGAGTCACAGAAAGGATTAAGCTTTTTTCTCCACCTTTCCACCACCCACTCCAACGTTTGTCTTTGCCTGATACATCGGAGCCGACTAGTTACTTTGTCCACGAAGGTGTGCTATGACTGCGCTGTATCTGGAAGGCCCGATGTTCGCTAAATGGCAGCCAAAGGCATGCGGATGTTTCTTCAACTCCCCGAATGAGTTTGTCCAGCGCGGTAGATTCGGGCCGTTCCCTCAACATCCTCAGCCCCATTATCGAGATAAAATTTACATTGGTCCGCAAGCACTGCTCGTTCAATGGTGTTTGATGTAGGAACGAAACAGCACAAACGCGCCGAGATAAGAGGGTGAAATCATCATCCCTCCGAAGCCCTGAGGGTGCTGAGACCCTAACGGTATTAATTATTCAGCCGCGTTAAGCGCACGGAGAATTTTTCTTGCGGGAAACAAAATAAAAATGGTAGCTTGAAAGAGCATTAAAAAAAGACATCGCTTGCCCAGAAGCTTTTTATGGCGTACTTTAGTTTCGACAACAAATGTTTCTCCAGGGACGATTTTTCACGCGCCTCACTGTGTGCGATTTGCCCAAGACTATCTCTCCTTTCCAGCCTCTCTCTCTCTCTTTCTTCTGTATTTTGTATGAGTGTATCTCTGTTCAACAAACTTCCGATGCTTCGGCTTGCTCCGGAGAAAGATGGAAAGTGTAATACGCTGTTTCAGAGTTCTGGAAGAGCGAGCACCGCCTGGTTGGTGGAGGAGAACAGGAGGATAGGAACCGGTACGATTTCTCAAATGAAATATTATTACACCCGAGCCGACCATAGAAGCTCCCCAAACCATTCTCCCTTCACTGTTCCTCAGTAAAGCAAAGTCGAGCGACGAAGGGTTTTCCAGACGATATATAACGCCACAAGACCACGTGTATCATACACAGTTCTGATGTTATGACATAAAGAGCTCTTCCTCCCTCTCTCTCTGCCTCTATCCCGGAGGCTTGGTCTCACAGTTTTAACCAGACACGAACCCGTGGCCAACTAATCCCAACCCGTGGGACACATAATCAAAAAACTTTTCCAAACTCCAACAGAAAAGTATGTAAATTAGGTAGACTGCGTGAATCGCGAGGGTGTTTTTGGCCGGGGGATTTTTAGGAGCGATGTTCCTGGGAGAAATTGAAAACGAAATGGACGCAGTTTATGAGGCTCGTTTTGAGAGTCTCGTTGAGCTTTTTTTCACTCAGCCGCAGTTCACTGATCCTTGAGAACTCTTTGAGCAGCTCTTGAAAATACTTTCGAGTCAACACGTGAAGCAAGATGGTACGCGCAACCAAAACTCAGTCAAATCACAGTCGCTTGTATCCACACAGGTTTTCTGTACTTTCCCTGTGTCCTCGCTGAACTTTCCCTATACCCCCTCTTATCCACGCCACTCTGAATACATGGTTCTAGGACCGATTTCTCTGAAAAGTCGTAAAACAAAATATCTACGTAACTGCGAGCGAGGTGACTCGAAGATCACCCGCCAACAGGCCCTAACGTTGTTTCGATTTTAACCGTATGGGAACCAAAGATAGACCGAGGGCTCCGGAAAACTCCACTCGGCCCGGCTAAAAATTCGAGAGCGTGACGAAAATCGAGTGCACGTGCAAGGCCCGCGACCCGGCTGGTCGCTACGTTATCGCGAGGCGACTCGGCGTCGAGGCCCCAGACCTCACATAAACGAATCCAACTCCGCGTGCTTTCTCGCGAAAAATGTCCCCCGCCCTGATTGGGTAAAGTAACATAACAAAAACCAAAGTCCCCTTCTTTCCCTACTCTACCAAAAACGGATTCTGGAGCAGGAAGGCCCAGAGGACGAATGCAACGTCAGTCGTAATCCAACATCAGTCCGAACCCAACATCTAATCATGAGAACGAGAAAGACTTATTCTAATCGACTCCAATTTCGTATCGCGACTCATACCTTCTGTTCCACGTCTAATAACCTAAGTTCGTTTTCTTTATAATAAGTCAGTGTTTCTATTTACGCAGAAGTAACACAGTCCAATTGTAAACCGATTCAGTGCTTTCATTCGCGTGAACCGTCCCACCGAATATCCGAGAAAACACAGCGTGTGTGCGTCCCATCGACTAATATTGTACCACCAACGTATCGGGCCTAGAGCGAAGGGCCCTTTGTCACAGTTCGAACGACCACCATTCGACAAACGTAAGCTAACTCTACCAGTTTTTCTCATATTTCCGATCGCCTGACTGGACGGCACTCAGTAATAAATGAAAGTCTCTAAAATGTAGATGTACCTATCGAAGTCACTCGCACAACTCCTAACCATGGGGGCACCTGAAGCGTAATTTCTTTCTTTCGTGCATCTCCCTTTTTACCCTCATCCCGTGCTATTGCACTAGGCGTAGGCAACAAAGAGGGAAACGAAATATTATGCTCTCATCCCTTCCGGATGTGACAGAAGCAACCAAAAAATACAAACGATGGACTCGTAAAAGTCTACAAAGGAGCACGATAGATTTGAAAAAGACAGAAAATATCGTTATTCAAATGACTTGGGATATCAGCAGGAGTTGGGTTTCTACTTCTGTGTGGAATGATCAAGTACCGAAGTTGGCCACTGCACGACCATCTCGTTCGCGCGAGAATTTTTTGCCCGGAAAAGACAAAAACAAGTCAACATCCCCGGGGAATGTTCCGGGATGTATGTCTGCTGTTGCAGTTTAAGAAAACGGAAGAAGAAAGTCGCGTCAGGTGTGCGTTCCGACGACAAAACTTTTTTTCTCATTCCTGACGAGCGGAGACTATGAGAGTGGCAAAGTAGACGAGGAAAAGAGAGAAAGGTAATCGTTGCCGTGGTCACACGTACAGACCGGAAGCGAGGTACGGTGGACTTCCGGTCCCGAGATATGCAGTGAATTCTAACGGATCTCTCAAAGGCCCTCAACTTTTATCAGAGGAAAGGCAACTCTGTTGGGGTGCCTTTTTAACTTCTTGCCTTGCTGGCTCATCTAGATTCGTCTTTCTCCGAAGAAGCCACCATTGACGTTGGCTATCATTGCTAGTGTAAAAATAAAAAATCGACGTATGTCGTCAACATCGCGTCTAAAAGCAGCAAAGTTGTTGGTTTCGATGCAGATGTACCTAAGCAATCGAGAACCCTGATTGACTCGTCGATCTTTTTCTTCAATGGAGTATCCGCTCTCTCTTATCTACCACTAAATTACCGCGCTCACCCTCCGCCACGTTTCTTTTTCCATCTCTTATTCTCGTTAATTTCATTTAACAACGTGCGACGCGACAAAGGGCTGCGAGCAGCCGAACCTTCGTCGTTGCCGCCGGGGCTTTTTCGCCCGTGGAATAATTAGACGAAGAGACCTTCCCCAAGATCTTTTGTACGCGCTGAGGCGCACGCACGTGGAAGAAAGCCACCCTGCTCCTTCCGCGAGGGGAGCCAATGTATACGTGGACGAAACACGAATCGTGCAAAAATGTTTTGTGTCAGGCTAAAAAGAATTGGCTCGTAATTAAGGCACATCGTGAACTTAGCTATAGACACAATAACTGCGATCATTGAGGTTGAAATTACAGCGCAATTTTTAATTCTTTGTTACGGAAAATGTGCACAATAGACCGAATTTTAATATGGTCGTTTTTTTTCTCGAAAACCGTGTAATGGAACTTGGGAAAATGTCGAAGTTGAAATTTTATCAGACATGTCTGCATTTAAAAAATCAGTCCTCTTGGGATGTATCGTTGAAACACTCGGCTTCAGCATGTTCTAAGGATTGTATGTCACAATTGACAGCCGTCGATATATTGCAGTGGGTGTACATTATATGAGGCATCAATTATATTGAGTGTAGATTACATTAGGTTTTAATTTTTTGAAGGTATCGATAGTGCTACGATGCAGGAATACTGCATATCAATATATTATATCGGTAGCAAATTAGGTATGCATTATATGGATACCTAATCATGGACAACTACATGGTATCCATTATATGGATACCTAATGATGGATGTCCACTATACTGAGTATCAATTATATTTGATGTCAACTATATGAGCAAACAATTATATATTTAGTATTTATTATATTGTAGATCAATATTAGTACCCAAGTTGGTGTGAACTATATTGGGTATCCATTATACTGCGTATTAAGGGAGACTTTGTCCTTGGAGTGCCATATTTCAGGTGTTTACATTTTATTTTTTTTAAAGGAAACGAGTAAAGCCTTTTGAGTGCGGTTTTTTCTTGCTTTTATTCATGATATACAGAACGTTAAAAAAATGTTTTTTTGAAAAAAAACCAAAATGGCGGCCGTTGCAGCTCCGCGAAAACAGGTCCTCAAATCGCGGTAGGTAAACGGCTGACATCACTGCCCCCTCTTTGTTGATCTGAAACACAAATTCAAAGCATATTATCAATCTGTGACCCTTTGGTCATGGAATGACGGATGGGTTTTTCGTTTAGTACAAATTTCGGAAAATGGCGGCAAGTTAAAAAAAATCGAATTTTCGCGTTTTTTTTCGCATAAGAAGATAGATAATGAATGCAAAAATGTATCTATCGAAAAAACAATCCGTCATTCCATATTTTGTGAGTATGCTCTCCAAATTTCAGGTCGATATGTTAATTACAGCGGTCAGTAGAATGTCAGCCATTTTAAAAAACGTGTTTTCGAGAAAAACGCGTTTAAAGTTTTGTACTGTGTTTACACAAATGTGTTTATAATTACCGCTAATCGGCAATGCCTGGTCCATAGAGGCATCCCTCCTCTTCTAGCTGCTCATGTTGAGCCGCTAACATCTCCCGCTGCATTCCAAGGACAAAGTCTCCCTTAATTGTATTGCATTTCAATGATGTTGGATATCAAACACATTGAGTTCTAATAGTATTGGGTTTAAATTATTTTAGGCTTCCATTACATCGTGCATCAATTATATCGAATGTTATTGTATTGGATTTCAATTACATTGGTTACTAATTTGTATAAGGTTTGCATTTTATTTGGTCTCAATCATATTGGGTATCAATTGAGTATCAAATAAATATTGATACCGAATATAAATTATACCCTGAATGATATATTATATTCGTTTGTCCGGTGGTTTCGTAGTCTCGATACCTTTTGCTCCACAGGAATATTGGTTGCTCAACCAGCCCTATCCATGATGTTGAAGTTCGCATCGTTGAAACGCAACGAAGAAATCATATTTCTGAATTCCTTTGATTTCCTTTGGCGAACTTTCTTTACTAAAATCCTACAATCATTTTTCAAGATATTTATTTACTGATCTACAATATAAATCTATAAAAACAAAGATCTACAACGATAAAGGTGTGGAAAATAAAATATAAAAATGATCTATCGTTACGTTCCAACGATGCAAACTTCAACATCATCCCTATCCATATTCCCTGGATAGCACCAGGATAAGAATAGTTCGGGCCAATGTCCGAGTAAGTCTGACCCAACCCCATCGAAATGACGGCTGTCAAAAATGTTCAAAAAATCGTCCGCCTAAAAAAATCACGTCCCATTGCTGAGGAAAAAAGTGCGCAAAGCTTTTGCAGTTTTCATCGGAGGACGCGCGCGCGCGCGTTCGTCGAGCGAGATTTATTCGACGGAGATTACGAGAAAAGTTTTCCAATTGCGGTGAGGAGCGACAGGAAGAGGGAAAGGTAAAAGTACGACTGCAAAGGCGCATAGCCGAGAAGGACGACATCGAAAACCAATCGGACTCTCGCGCAAGGAGGGAGACGCAGAATTTCCTGCAAAAAGTCGAGCACCATAAACGTAGAGGCGATCTTCCCAGTTTGACGCGCTTGCGGCGAATATACCTACCCGAGAAGGCGCGAGGAAAGATCTTTGCGAGCCTCTCGTCGAATCGATCCCTCGGGAGGGCTCGGAAGATTCCGAAGAGGAAAAAAAAACGTAGAAACGACAGTTTAGCTAGATATACAGGATGTACCGTTCAAAGTTGGCTTGGCACAAATCTTTCGAACAGAAGTTCCTTACTTTAAGGGGTTAGGCCACTCTAGAGGCCGAAAAAATAGACTTTTTAGGGATTTTTTTTTAGAAAAACTACAAAATAGATGCAGATTATAAAAAGGGTGTTTATCATGCATATCAGTGACTGTATACAATAATTTTTTGAAGCGAATCATTTCAAAATGGCGGCTGTGTAGCGTTTATCTCAAAACTGCATTTTTGAAGTTGGCCGGAAACATAACTCAGACAATTTACAACCGATTCACTTGAAATGTTGAATATATCTTGAAAAATACATTGTCTAAGGAACTACGTAGGATTTTTTTTTATATTGCATAGTTCATTTGTTATTAACAATTATCCGACGTTTTTTAGCCAAATTTTTGGAAAGTGAAAAATGAACTTTCCATAGACAATGTATTTTTCAAGATGTATTCAACATTTAAAGTGAATCGGTTGAAAATTGTCTGAGTTATGTTTCCGGCCAACTAAAAAAATGCAGTTTTGAGATAAACGCTGCGCAGCCGCCATTTTGAAATTAATCGCTTAAAAAAACGATTGTATCCAGTCACTGATATGAATGATAAACACCCTTCTTTCTAATCTCGATTTATTTTGTAGTTTTTCTGAAAAAAATCCCGACAAAGCCTATTTTTCGGCCTCTAGGGTAGCCTAGGCCTTAATAAAACAAAAATTATTATCTTGGTTTTTTTTTCATTTAGTTGCAATTTTTAAGATTATGAGACGGTCAACTTTACTTTTTTCAATGGGAACCAATTTTTTTATTTCAAAATCATTTTTCGCGTAACGTAAGCGCCAAATTTCGTCTGAAAGTTTTTTGTGTTTGACTTCAATTCTGTAAGCTAATTTGAATATTTAGCATAATATTTCCTTAATATTTCATTCTGATTTATTGACTATTTGCTTAAAATTTTGAAATATTTTTCAAACTGAAGTCAAGCAGAAAAAAGTTTCAAAGAAATCTAGTACGCTCTGGCTTGGGGAAAGAATTTGTTTTTATTACACTTTGATACGAACTCATACCTGTTTTTTTTTGTTTTCACTTTCTTTCGGTTGCTAGCCGATTAATCGTACCAGCGTTTACGGTACAGAGGACCTCGGGAGATCGCGCTCTTGAAATGAGCTATTTAATGGCAGAAGGGTTGAACGAGAGCAAAATCCCCGCTATGCCGCACAGAACAGATATTAATAACCCGCAGTGGGAGACAAGGGGATGCGATTTCTCTCCGGCAAAGTTTACCCAGTGAGAATTCCATGAAATCACGCGCGTCCCATGCTCTTTCTCGAGCTGGTATCCAGAAGGGACGTTTCCGAGGTGTGCGTGTGCCTGTGTGTGTGTGTGTGCGTGCGTGGGTGTGTGCGTGCGTGTGTGCGTGCGTGTGTGCGTGTGTGTGTGTGTGTGTGTGTGTGTGTGTGTGTGTGTGTGTGTGTGTGTGTGTGTGTGTGTGTGTGTGTGCGTGCGTGGGTGTGTGCGTGCGTGCGTGTGTGCGTGTGTGTGTGTGTGTGTGTGTGTGTGTGTGTGTGTGCGTGCGTGTGTGTGTGTGTGTGAGGGTGTGTGTGTGTGCGAGGGTGTGTGTGTGTGCGAGGGTGTGTGTGTGTGCGAGGGTGTGTGTGTGTGCGAGGGGGTGTGTGTGTGTGTGTGTGTGTGTGTGTGTGTGTGTGTGTGTGTGTGTGTGTGTGCGTGATGCTTCGTTGTCCCGTTAATAATAATACGCAATATCTCATGGGATTCTTAGCGCTTAAAACGAATTCACCATTTTGCGCTTCGCGTAGTTTTGTCCCTGGAATGTGCCAACGATGCGTTACGTCTGCTTCGTGATTGTTCAGGCGGAAGTTCCCAGTGATACCCAAAAATATGGAAGGTTTTAATGGTGTTGAAGTTTGCATCGTTGGAACGCAACAAAAGCACTTTTTCTACATTTGATTTTTTTTTTATCATTATAGATCTTTTTTTCAAAGATTTATATTGTACGTCGCTAAATAAATATCTTTAAAAATCGCTGAGAGATTTTTCCCGGCAAAATTTGCCAAAAGAAATTAGAGGAATTCAGAAATATATATTTTCTTTGCATTCCAACGATGCAAACTTCAACCTCATAGGTTTGTTGGAGTCACTTGATCGTGAGGAGGCATAGCCGCGTTGATAATTGATTTCTTCCCAACTTTCCAGAGCTACAAAGATATGGTGGCATGCTTAAAACGGAACCGAAATTTCCGGATTAAGTATGGGTCCAATCAATCATTATCCCAAAATCCAATTGAGACATCGAACATTGGGTGATTGTTAACTTGACTTGACCTGCATTTGTGGCAATTGCGAATGAAGCGAATCACTTTGATCAGAATGCAAAGCCGCGTTGATGATTGATTTCCTCCCAACTTCCCAGAGCTACAAAAATCCTACGGCCTACCTAAAGTGGTATCAGGACTTTCGGAATCAGTAGGCCTAATCACTGATTTTCCAAAGTCCAATTAGGATGCTTATAAGCACGTCGTCATTGCTATGCCGTGCGAATACGAAGTGCAGTAGGTACCCGATCCATTTCGCCGTGGCAATCCATTAAAATGATCATAAATTGACATTTCTCGTAAGCCCCGCTAAAAATTGAGTGTTTCAAAAGTGACACCCACCCACACTCTTGGACATCGTGAAGCGAGCCGCGAAGGGGTTCGATGAGCGAGGAAAGTTTTAGCGTAGCCGTCATTGTAGGGCGTGTCGATCGATCGCCGATATCGGGTTAGTCAACGCTCACTTTTCTTTCACAAAAGAGAGAGAGAGACGGAGAGAGAGATGGAGCAAGAGAGAGAGAGAGAGGGAGAGAGAAAGAGTATGGAGGTGCTTGGAAAAGTAACTCGATTTCGTTGTACGGCGCTAACGCGATTGCCGCCAGACACGGGCACTTCACCTTGGCCTTCCCCTCTCTCTCTCTCTCTCTCTCTCTTTAGGTGTCTTCATCTCTCGTACTTTTATCTGGCGTTTTTTTTTCGACCCCGCGATGAGAAATAAAGTTAACGATAGCAGACGCCGCAAGGCCTTTTAATTACTTCCCCGTAGATACTCCCAGTAATTCCGCTTTAGGTTATCCAGAGATGAAAGACGACGTTAATTGATGCAGAGTGTCCTATAAATCGATGAGGCTGAATATAATCCTAACGGTATTCGACGTTTGCCAATTTTCAGTACGACCGTGAAAGTTATATATAGAGGAATGTAACCTAATATGGTTACTTTCTAGTAATAGTAGTCTAGTAACTTTCTAGTAATAGTTCTGTGGTAGTAATAGTGTCCTTAATATGGATTACAACTACAATTTTAGAATGCCGTCTTCACGGTCAAAAGAAAAACGAAAAGTTTGGAATGATGACATTATGGCTAGAGCTATAAAAATGGTTCGAGAAAAAAGTGGGTTATTTTGAAACAGCGAAGTATTTTCACGTACCTAGAACAACTTTGTTTCGCCTGTACCAGAAAAATGAACCGGCTACAGATGAAACATCCGCCACAATACGAAAAAAAAGGTGTTGGACACATATCTTGAATTTTTTTTAGTAGAATACATTTTGATGACAGAAAGCAAGTGCCATGGCGTGGCGGGGACTGATGTTCGCTGAATGGCATACGTACAGTGCAAAAACGTGTTGTTTTTACACACTTTAGATGTGTACATGGCTGTAGACACTTTTTACGCGTTTTAACGTGTGTGAAAAATAACAGTGTAAAAATAACACAGATATTAGTGTTATTTTCTTACAGACTATTATTTAGTTATTTTCTTACAGAATATTAGTGTTATTTTCTTACAGACGTTAAAACGTGTAAAAAGTGTATACAGCCATTTACACCCTCAAAGTGTGTAAAAACAACACACTTATTTTTGGAGTACTGTATATACAAGGGATGTGTCGGAATAATAAATTGAATAACAAAGACTTTTTAACGTCAAAATTTATGCATTTATTAAACTGAAGTCAACAGTACTTGTCTTCGCATAGGCTAGGTTCTCATACAGCTTCACGATGACGGCCGCTTTTTGCGTGTCGGTGATGGCCTCGAAACAAAAATACGTCGCTAAAGATTCAATGCAGCTATCGAGGTTTTGGAAAATAGATTCCAATTTCAGGTTCTTCCACGTGACAAACTCAAAAATGATCTATAAATGAAACAAAAAGTTAAGACCAAATGTGGTCTTCAATTAACTGTCCAATCAATCGATATCAAATCAACTAATGAGCTTCACGTGATGCCGTAACCAAGATGATTTTCAAACCGTATGATTAACAACTCACAATTAACACACTTAAGGGGTTACCCCCACTTGCGATTTTGAAAAAATCGATTTTTTTTTATTGCATTTTTTTGAAGTATAAGTATCTGAGAATATGTCCTGAAAATTTCAAGTCGATCCGAACAAAATTGACTGAGATATGAGCGTTGGAAGAGAAGAATCCGCGTTGAAAGAGCGTTGAAAGAGAAACTTTAAACGCGTTTTTCTCAAAATGGCATTTCTGAAGTCGGTGACCAAGATTACTCGAACACTAATGAACCGATCTTCTTGAAATTTTGCAGGCTTATTTAATACATAAAAATGTAGTCTTTAAACGTTCGATTTTTTTTTTTCGAAAAAAAAATTGCCGTTTTGTAGCAAAAAAACGGCCGTTTTTTTCGTTAAAATCGAACCATTAACTTTGACTGTCCGCCATTTTGTGAAAAATGAATATTTTTTAAAATCCTTCGATTAAAAACTAGTTTATACTTATATTTGACTAAATCCATCCGCATTGTTTTTTCAGATGATCCACTTCGCCGCAATGTTGGTCACCGCAAACCGTGTATATAAAAACATTATTTCATTGACGGCCATTTGCCACTAAACAATGTAATATTTTTCAATAAAAAAATTACTGGAAGTTCTTCAAGATGTGTTCTTTAAGATGGTATATTGATCGATTAAAAAGGTTTTGTAGTTTTCTTTTAAAAAAAACATGAAAAAGGCCTTTTTTTGCGCTACAAGTGGGGGTAACGCCTTAAACTGTGTTACTTTTTGCCGTGTTATTTTTGCTCGTGTGCTATCAACGTGTGTTGTTTAGTCCAATGCGTGTAAATATGCGTCTGGTACGTTGATTCCACACGCTTTGTGTGTGTTCGAATAAGCGTGTATTGATGGGGACAGCGACGAAAATGTGTAATAATTTATTGCGTAAAAATTGCTTAATCACGTGTGTAATTTTAACGCACTACATGTGTAATTGTAACGCATTGCGTGTTCCCAAATGCGTGTTCCCAAATGCATAAGTGTGTAGAATCAGCGTGGCAACGCGTGTCTAGCCGTTATGTTGTGTTACTTCTACATACTATGAACACTCGTCAAACATGCTTAGTTTTTGCAGCGTATGTGTTGGCAAAACGTAATAATTTGAGAAATCCATTTGGCGAATCAGGCATGTTCGGTTCCCTGATCTCTTCAAAGATAAAGACTTTTTTGGTTGTTTTCTTGAAAGAAACGTCACGCTGTAATTCTAATGTTCCATCTTTTTGTATGTATTCCATAAATAGCTACCCTCGTGTTAATTCGATTTTCGAATGATTTTGATTTTGTTAATTAATATGAAAAACACAAGACTGTTACGAAGTCGAGCGAAAATGTATGACTGATTATGATTACCATTAAACGTCTTTAATTTGTGAAATGTTTTTTTCATGTCGAGAAAACAAAGGGGTATTCCATATTTGGTCACTTTCCTCTATACCGGGTGTCCCATTTCAATCTTACATCTGATTTATCTCGATAAATACTGCTCCGATCAAGTATTGAGTATAATAAAACTTTTAGTGTTCAAAGAGGGACGTTCAGAAAAAATCTTCTATGGTTCAAAATTCAAAATGACGGAATCAAGATGGCCGTCATGTTTTAAAAAATGGGGTCATGAATTTTCCACCGAAACATTTATCAGGCCAAAACTAACAACTTTTGTAGTAAAAGTTTTTTGACAACGATCATAATTTTCAGGTTGGAATACCATTTTTGGCTATTTTACCGCTATCCAGATTGTACCACAAGGAGGTAAAGTCTTCAAAGTCCCTAGTTCAAGTGTGCGTGTGTGTGTGAGGGGGTTTGACCCTTCGCAAAAATCGCCATAACTAACTCAATTTATGCAACTATTGCAAAATCATTTTGCACATTAAAGTTAAGATCCTAGGCTACAAAACCGAGCAATAAAAAAATCGTGTTTTCTAAATTTCAAGCTTATGCAGACCCCTTAAACGGAGCAAACGGATATATTCTTCTTGCAGTATAGCACACAGAGAAACACGACCTATTTTCACCGCAGAGTTTTCCTCCCTTCTGGTTATAAAGTTAACAACCATTGGGATGTCGTGATCAATGGAATAAAATGAAAATAAATAAATTAAGAAAACTCGTTCATAAATCGTCCGAATAGTGAACGAGAGGATAGCGCTCGGCCATTTCAGTATCGCACATACAATTCTTTTTGCCCGTTTGTCCCCCATGCAATTCTCGAGCCCACCTATAGAGACAGAGAGAGAGAGAGAGCCACATAGCACAACGAGAAAACTCGATCGTAAGCGACTAACAATTGTCGCTTTTATTTCCCGCCGTTTCTCGTGTCTATATTCATCTCGTAGTTGCGCCAACCCATACAGACCACACACGTCCGGCATTCCGTATCAGGACCCTCATTCTCCGCTGTTCGATCCAACCCGTCCATGGCACATATCGCCCATACAATGAAAGATTTATTTATCGCAGCCTACCTCCATCGAGAAGCGACCAAGTTATTAATGTTCATTTTATTTTCCTTGTTTCGTTTTTTTTTTACCCTACAAATCACACCGGACTATACCACTCCGATGTCACCTGCACCCTCCCATATCACTTCGGAAATGCCCGATCCATCGAAAAACAACGCACCCGACTAATTGATATTAACATGCGTCTATGTGCGAACGGTTTCCCTTCCGATTTTTTTCAACCTCATGTTTACACCCTCGCAAATACAGCTTTTTTCCAGCATGAATTACACGAACAGGCATAAAGCAAAATCAACGTCAACGACCCAGAAGCTCGAAGAGACTACACAAAAAGCGAGAAAATAAAAGACCTCGTGTACAAAAGTTCAAGAAGTGGTTCGGCAAGTGCCCTGTAAACGGACACCGAGTGTGTCGGGGTAACATTCGCGTAACATTCGTAGTACGTGCAACAGATGGTAGCAATGGATCAAGTCCATTTCAATTATCTCACGTACAGTACTGCCGGAGCCTTCCCAACTCGCTTTCCTGCTGGGGGTGTCGAGGTCCAACTTTATTAAAAAGTAAAAAACAAGTTAGCATTTATATATATGTGTATATATATTCAGAGCAGAACACGACAGACATTAGACAGGGGTTTCCAGATTTGGCAATATTATTCCTCCAAAAATGCCTACTTTTCGAATTGTCCGCAACATTGTTCCTCTTATGCTTTTTCCGTTCATCGGCTAAATGGTTGAACCCTGATTATTTTTTAAATAATCGGGATGGACCGATTATAAAAAAAAAACAATTTTATCAACATCTGATATTTCCCCCAATGCTATGAACACGAAATGCCAATATTTTTCATCACTCAATATTCGAACAGCAAAAGAAGACAAAAAGAGAGAGGCATAGCAAGATAGGAAAGGACGAAAAACGACCAAGCGATAAAAAAAATGCTATTTCATTTCGATAAAAGTAATATATACATATATATATGCGACCCAACAGCGGTCAGTATAAAAAACTTGATACATTTCCACTCTCGTCAATCTGCAAGGTTTCATTCGCGAAAAGGGGGGAAAATTGATTTAGCGGAGAAAAAGTTGCTCCGGCAACCAGTCACCAAATATATACAGAGAGTATTGACTTTAATACTGCGTAGTGCCGACGTACGGTACAAGCACAATTACGAAATACACAGTACCTCTGTATATACACGTGCGTGCTCTCGTTGAAAGATGAGGCCGATGCATCACCGATTTTTTCAATAATCTCGAGCTGCTGCTGCCGCCGCCTGGTTCCCCTTATTTCCGCAGCTATCTTTCTCCTGCAACACCGCGCTGCTCTTTCCTCGACTTAATCAAAAAGTCTCTGAGCCAGATGTAATACACGTTGTACAATCGAAACAAGACTTGTACAGATAGGATCGTATGCCCTAAGTCTACATGTGTATATACGTACTTGCCTGCGGCGCCGCTCGCGCGTAGATCGGGAATTTGTTCGTGTGTGGGTCCAAAACGAATAGAGGGTCGTCCCGCATTGAGGGTTGTGTATCAAGGTTATTGCGAAAAACACGTTTTCTATGCAGTTAAAGGAAACCCGTTTTCTATATTGGCTAACGCGTCTGCGTAAGCTTGACGTCCAAAAAACAGGTCGATTTTCCATTTTTTCCTGATGTGAGTATTGGAATGACGAGGTCGGGTGTTTGCATCCAATTGATATGTAGTCTTGCCATATCAGTTTATTTTTATTGAAAAATATTGATGAACAATAGGCCTATTATTATTTAGATAAAGTGCCATCAATGCTGCGTGGCCAATCGGCCTAAGTGGTTCTCACAAATAAGATGACCTCAAATGAAAAATTTACTTTTAGTATAATAATGAAGCTTCGGATGACCGGATACTTTTTTAAATATTTAACATTCCGAAGATGACAAGCTATAAAGAAAAGTGCAATTTTTGACCGAAAAAACAAATTTCATCTTGTTTTGTTAACAAATGGATCACCATATCTAAAAAAAACTATATAGGCATACGATGTAAAATCTTATAAACTATGCTTTGTCCGAATTTAAAGTGAATGAGGCGAATGACTCTTGAGATACGATTTACACGGCCTTACAAAAAGCTTCAGCAGTTTCCACGGCAACTTCGGACAGACAGGCAAGATTTCCGAACATGATAGATATCACCGCAGCATCGCACTCTGAACCTACCAGCTTAGTTGCAGTCTTAAAAAATGAATGCCCAGACAGGCAATGTCATAACATCGGTAAGATTTGCGGAGAAGAAGGTGCGAATCATAGTTGCAAGTCCAAATATCGTTACCATCCACACCTAACCTACAAAACTTGGCTGAAAGATCTACACCTAATCGACTTCTAAATCTTTACCTAGCCTGCAAAACTAAAGTTGAAAGTGAGCACTCGCAACCACTTTGCGATCTGCTTACAATCCACTATGTGTACAGTAAACCACGCATTAGCTCTCTCCCAAAGCCTATATCCTCAACAAGCATGTGCGATTGTGTATGTGCCTGTGCTCGATAGTGCAGTTTCCCTGAATGCTTCGTGGCTTCATTGGGGAACGACCCCAATAGGGTGAAACGCTCCACTGTATACTGCTCCACCGTAAAATATTGCTCACTGGTGCAAAGCCCATCTGTGTCTTCGTTTTCGCGCCGCTTCGAAGATCCGTCGTACGTGCGTACAGCCATTTCCCGGAGCCCGAACGGGCCTAGCAAACTGATTTCTAAAGTGTGACTACAGCTGTATGCGAGATAACTCGGCAAATATGAATATCCGGAGCCACATGCCCCCCTCACACAATAATAGCACCTCTTCAGCTATTGCATTTGATGACATCACTCTTCACAATTCTCCCGAGTCTTGTGATGGAAAGTACTTGAGTGACACTCCCAGAGTTCCAAGTCTTCCAAATTTGCCTCCTATGGAGCACACGTGTCGCGCAACGTAATTCACGCCACCAGATAACCGCGACGTCCTTCCGAACATCGAATTTATAGCGCTGATACGCACTTACTTGTCGATCGGACAGTGCGAACTCGCAAGCAGGCAGCCCCTTACGCACACCATCTATCGATTGCTGTCAGCCATAGAAGAACCTCCGACAATTGGACCAATAAATTTTTAGGACTTGAGCCCTTTTGTCTTCACGTGGTTCATGCAATGTTACAGCCCCGAATAAATTGCCATTGCCGTTTATAGCGCAGTCGTCTGCGGATCGTAACTCCCCACGAATTATTTCTGCTCGAAGTGTCTCGACGGCGTTTCGGTATTAAACGTTGTTCGGCCAACTGTGTATGTGCTCAATATGGGGGGGTGTATCAGGTACTGGGGAATGAGAGATTCGTCTTGGTCGGTTTAGGACAACAGGGCACGATGACTGGCTGTATATATATTCGGTCATCGTACTTTGCCGATATATATATATATATATATATATATATATACATGACATAGATGATGATGTCTTACATGTGACGTATATGGCGATAATTCCCCATGTATAACATACAACCTGACGTTGCATCAAACATGACATGGATGATGATGATGATATCTTGTACATGACACACAAGATGACTGGATATCCGATCATCATTAATCTGCATCCTCTCTCTATGTGTGCGTGTGTATGCAAAACTGGACTGCTAGTACCAGGCTTATGTCATTATCCTCCCATATTACCTGTTCCTCGCTGTATCCCTAAAGCAAGAATATGCAGGCTGCCTCTTAGCTCCGTGTGCTCCGTTGAGGGGTTTGGTAGCCGAGATTAGAGTCAATAGAAGAGATTGAGTACTATGAAAATGAATAATGCTAGTTTTAGTTTCTAGTATAAGTTTTAGTTTCTAATATTAGTTTTAATTTCTAGTATTAGTTTTGATTTCTAGTATTAGCTTTAGTTTCTAGTATTAGCTGTAGTTTCTAATATTAGTTTTAGTTTCTAGTATTAATTTTAGTTTCGAGTATTAGTTTTAGTGTCCAGTATTAGTTCTAGTATTTAGTTTCTAGTATTAGTTTCTAGTATTAATTTTAGTTTCTAGTGTGTAGTTTACAGTTTATACAGTTACTAGTATACAGTTTTAGTTTCTAGTTTTTAGTTTCGGCATGCCTCCGAAGTTTTTGGGTCTTAGCTGATTGGGATGAGCTTTTAATACTAAGTTTCTAGTTATCTAGGGTTTAGTGATTCTCTACCTAACTCCAGTGAGTTTTCAGATGCCACCTGTCGACACGAAGTGACAGCAAAACCAACAACATCCAAATCGGTTTGTTTTTGTCAAATCGCAATGAACGCCTGCATTGGTAAACAAATATCCCAAAAACTAAGAGACTACCTAGCTGTAATGCCGACATCCGTTTATCGCAAAGACGACGTCTGTCGCGACTTTGTTTGCAGTGCAGGACGTATACCATAAAACCACGTCGGTGTCTCAACCGCACGTAGTGTCTGGTACAAAGACTTTCCCTGGGCAATTGTAGGGGGTTGGCAACGCGATTTACCACAGTCGGGAGAAACAGTTGCTTTTTCTTGGTGATGACATGTACATGTATATTGGCTCGGTTCCCAAAGGGCCCGTCGTTCTTTGGCCATCACGCGAGACAGCGGGTACACCGAGCAGAAGGACCGAACAGGCGGAAAGCTCAACAAAAACTCGAAAGTTCTAGCTCTGCAAACACAACTGTGAAGATTTCGAGCCACGAGGCAGCGCTGTAGAATTCTGTTTGTTCTGCTGAGTAGCTCGGGCTATCGAGTGAATTGAGCTTGCGTTTTGTGGCGAGAAGCACGCGCCGAAAAACTACTCGTCATCGCCTTATTGCAAAACAGAAAGAGAGAATGAGAAAGATAGAGAAGCGAGGGGGGATGGGCAAAGAATAAACTTTTCACTCCTCCCTTGGCTCATCGGTTTCAGAGCAAAAGAGTGTACGATTATAGGAAGAATGGAGGCGACACGAGTAGAATGATGGTGGATAATATTATGGGGGTTCCATTTTCTGCCTCCAACGGGAGATGATCCGAAGGATGGAGGCGCTTCGTCAGGGTGGAGGATAAACAAGGTCGCGTGGCATATATATTAGACCCTTTCTCCGATCCATCGTACGCACATCTGTACACCCTAATATATATATATGGTTACGTCTTTCCGATAACCTGACTACATATATACAGAGTGTACCACTTGAGTTGGCGCAACGAAATATCGCGAGGGGGATGCACTGCAGAAAAAAAAACGTTTCACACAAAAGTTTCACAAGCTCAAGAAACAAAAATGATAGTGTTGGTTATTTTTTATTTGCCGAAAATCGGCAAGGTTAATTTTAGTTTTTGAAATAAGACCCAACATTTTTTGCATAACAAAAAAGAGAACTTTCGCCGAAAACTTTTTTCTATCGGCCTCCAATTGTTTAAGTTGCGTTGAATATTCAACCAAATAGTTACCCAATGAATCAGAATAAAATATTAATGAAATAATTCGTTAGATATTCAAAACATCTAGAAAAATTGAAGTCAAACAACGAAAAGTTTCAGATAAAAGTTACCTATTTCGTTACGCAAAAAATGATTCTGAAACAAGAAATAATGGTTCCCGTTCGAAAAACGAACGTAGACCTGGAAAAGAGCTTGAAAAGTTCCACCGTAAAAAAAATAACCGACACCATAATTTATGTGTTTTGACATTATGAAACTTTTGTTTCAAACATTTCTTTCTATATGCATGCCTCCCGAGATTTTCGTTGTGCCGACTTTAATGGCACACCCTGTGTATATATATATATATATATATATATATATATATATATATATATATGTGTGTGTGTGTGTGTGTGTGTACATATATATATATATACACACACACACACACACTAGTATTCTTCTCGGAGCCTTGAACCACCACGTGCGATCAGGCTGCCGCGAATTATTCATAACGTATCAAATATTATACGACCGTACATTAGAGCATGTTAAATATTCAAAAATGTCCCGGGTTCCGCACACTCCTGCATCTGATACGAGACTTTGCACGCGGCCGCTACACAGAAGCCAACGAATAAGTTTAAACCAACCACAAGATCTCTATGCTTGCCGCAGTAAAACATGTGCCTGTACTTGCGTTTCGAATCTCTCAATTTGTTACCCAGTAGGGGACGGACGGGTGCACCGTGTCATCGTCAGGAGTTTTCGTTCTGATCCATAACTGTCGATGGAACCACCGAAATTAAGCTTTCGCGGGATGATGACGAGATCGACCGTCAAAGAATGGAATCAACTGAAAGCTGAGTGCCACATCCGCGAACCTCTATGAATAAACCAAAATAAACGTAAACACTGATAATCATTGGTACTAAAAAAAATGATACATCAGTACTTGTAAACTTTGTCGGTGTCCAAAATATAGCGAATGATGAAGCATGTTGTAAATTTTATCTCGATGAGAATTAGTTCACAGTAGCCCGCAATAATTTTTCTGGAAGTTTTTTGCCAAATGCTATTTTGAATAATTCTTTCAGATTTTTAAATTGTTAAATCCGTATCTTATTTCCTTATTATTATATACTATTATAGTATATATTATTTTCTTCCCGTGTGATATATATTATACCAATCTATTCTCTGTACGAAGTGAACTCCGTTAAACTTTACATTTCGAAATCATACATTTTTTTGAGTTTACGAAATCCTCATTGCGAAACCAAAAACCATCCTGGCAGTTTCAACTTCGATTTCTTTACAATGGTGAGCCTAACAACTTGGGGTGCGAATGACTTTCAATGAGGACACGGAACAAGCCTTGGCCGCTCGATCCTATACCCATTTCGAAATTTGTTGTTCAGCGACAATTAAAATTGCTGATTTATACCAAAATCAAGAAGCATCCCACCATCGAGGCGCAACCAAATTAGCCAGTCTGTCGCGAATCTTAGGATTGAGCTGAGCTCTGTACTCTGTACTTTGACAAGGAAAGGTTGCGTGGTCGATCTCTCCGATTTCGATTAAATTTGTCATGCGTGTAGAATGGGTAAAAATAGGCGACACGTATTTATTTGTATCTGCGGAACTCGATTTTTAAGGGGTGAAACGCACCCTCGAAAATAGGGGTGTTTTTCGTTTTCTTCGATAACATTATCCTTCTCATCTCCAATGTATAGTCCATGAAAAAATAAACATTGTTGCAATTTGAATTTTTTTCATATCTCGTACCGTTAAAACGTTATCGACGAAAAACGAAAAACACCCCAATTTTCGAGGGTGCGTTTCCACCCTTCAAAATCGCGTTCCGCAGATATAAAAAAATACGTTTTGCCTATTTTTACCCATTCTTCAAGCATGCCAAATTTCATGGAAATCGGAGAGATCGACCTCGCAATCATTCCTTGTAAGTATTTTTCCGTGCCCTTGTAAGTTAGCTACGAGTACGTGTCTTCGATTCTTCGTGATCAAGCACTACTGTCCGAGGTGCAGCGTTTCATGCCTCTTCGCAGACCGATTAGAACTCATTAGTGTATAGAAATTTACAGAAATTTATAGAAATTTACCTCCCGCGATTGAAGGACCTGTTTTCGCGGAGCTGCAACGGCCGCCATTTTGGTTTAAAAAAAAAATTTTAACGTTCTGTATATCATGAATAAAAGCAAGAAAAAACCGCACTCAAAAAGCTTTACTCGTTCCCTTTAAAAAAAATAAAATGTAAACACCTGAAATATGGCACTCCAAGGACAGAGTCTCCCTTAAAAAACTAAATACTTTACAGTCGTTCTGAAAATCCCTCTTAGCCCGCTCATTAAGGGAGGACGCCACTGTAAAATTTTCGAAAATCTTTTGAACTTTCAACAATATTATACGTATTCGTTTATAGTTGAAAAAAAAACTTTTTTAAAGTGGTATTCGAGCTACTTTTGAGGGGTGACTTCGAGCGCTGAAAAGCGCCTTCGGCGATGCCACGCCGGTGGACGCAGTTCTCGAGTCTTGTAAGCCCATGATCTTTGGGGAAAAAGTTACCGACTAAAAATAGTTATATTTTCTACCAATAGGTGGCATTAGATTACGGGGAAAAATATCATCATCTGCAGCGTCTTTAAAACCATTGGCGTCAAACGCGTTTTTTTCAAAACCATTTTTTTTTAATCGGCACGCAGCAGACGTCGAACAATTTTCGTCCAAACGACTTGAAGTTTTAACTGTAGCTTCTTAGATTGTTTTAATAGTCGAGCACGAGTGCTTTTTTCGATTAATTGAAAATTGTAAAAAAATATATCACTTTTTATATGAAAATTATGGTCGAAAAAACGAACTTTTTTTCAACCTCCTCTTTATTTTGTTCCGTTTATTATTTTTTAATTTCCTCCCGTAGTTGACTGCCAAAACTAGTACAATTAACGAAAATATTTCACTCTTAGTTCCACGATTAAATTTACGACATGCATACTTATACAGCTTTAAAGTTCTTTTAACCGTGTATTTTATTCCTCTCTTAAAAAAAAAATCCAAAGAAAACGGTCGAAGATGGGCAGTTACAGTAGCGTCCGCCCTTAACACGAGCGGGCATACCAAAACCGAAGAATAACGAAAATAAATTCCGGAAGGGGCATCGTTGGAACGCGACGAAATTCATTGTTTTTTTTTTCAATCCCACATCTATTTTGACAGACGTGAGCTACGAAAATCCTGATATGTTAAAAAAGTATCCTCATTTGATCTGCAGCCCTAAATCTAAAAAATATAATTACAAAATATAACCCACGTAGAGAATTGAACACAATATTTGTTGCTTTCCCAAATTGCAAACATCAACTCCATACGATAAAATAACTAATTAATAATAACAACCGTGCTCATCCTTTTCTCCTGACTATACGGAATTCAAACATTTCCACCCTTTCGCGCCCGCGTTCGTAAATTCGAACTCTTCGACTGCGCTCAAACGTCCGCCACATTTTAGGCCACTGCATCGGTGGGAAGCAGCTCTTCACCGAGGATTCCTCCTCGATTCGTTTTGTATTTTATACGTCGAATTGAATCGTCGAGCGTTTGCGCGGGCATTCGAGTGCGAGAGTTTGTGCCCTTTGCTCTCCTGAGCGACCGTCCCTTCGCACGTACACACTCCGAGTCCACTATGGGAAATTGATTTCGAGAGATGCACGCGCCGGATAGGAAAACTCAAAATGGGGAAAACAGCGGTGGAATGAAAGGGAATGAAAAGGGGAAAAAAAAGAAGAAGGAAAAACAGGATCGCCGGGATCTCGAAAAAATACTGTGTAGTATAACGAAAAGGCGAACTGGCAGGGAAGGGAGAGGGAGCGAACTCCCGATGGAACACGCTTGGTCGAACTTTGGACAGTGTATTTATCGATAGAGGAGGGTTCGGACCTGGCGTAGACCCTCGAGAGTTGCTCATATGTATATATATTCATATGTATCTTTTTCTCTCTCTCTCTCTCTCTCTCTGTGCTAGCTGCCATGTTCTTTTCGAATTGTGGGATGCTTATACCTATATGTTAAAAAAGAGAAAAGGTAAGCTTGCACCAAGAGGAACCGAGAAAGCTGAGCAGTAAAGTGAGAAGACGAAGAAGAACGAGGGGGGGGAGGGGGGTTTGTTGGCGCACAACTCGAAACTCAATCTATCCAGGCTCTTCGGTTTTTTCCTCAACCTGAGTTTCCGTCGGTTGCGTTAAAGCTCTCCGGGCACTCGAAGAGACGACGCGGGAACCAGGGAGAGAGCAGGAACAGGAGCAGCGGCAACAAGAGATCCTCTCCAGGCCCCGAGGACAGGACGAGTGCTTGCGGACGAACTCTATACCCGCCCGCTGAGGCTTGTGTATCAGCCAATCGATTTTACAACGAGTTTTATACGTATATACATTTACGTATGGCCGCACATCGGCACGCGCGCTATCAGATGCTGTAGTGTATTAAGGGAGCACGATAGCGGAGATTGATGCGAAGGAAGACGGACTTGTTTGTACGGGAAAGAGAGAGAGAGTGAGAGAGGGAGAGAGAGAGAGAGAGAGAGAGAGAAATAGAAATGGATGTTATGTTCTCGTTTACCTTTTAAGGGGCTATACCAGTGTGACACTTTGAAAAAATCGATTTTTTTGCCTTTTTCGACTGTTTATGCTTTCAAGAATATTCTGTAAAAATGTCAAGGCCGTATCTCTATCATTTTATCGTGCAAAAAATCGATAGTTGAATCTTTAAACGCGCTTTTCTCGAAATGAGATTTTTCAAATTTGCGAACATTGTAACTCAAAGAACAATTATCAATTAACAATAACAATTAATAAAATTGGGGATTTGGCATTGAAAAAAAACGACCATTTTATAGGCAAGAAAACAGACTTTTTTTCATAACTACGCCATTTTGTTAGATTTTGATATTTTTCGAAAATCCTACGTCATTGTACAGGAAATACCTTCCAGTTTAACGACATTTTTTCCTTCTTCGGTCTCAGCTACTCTATCGGCCGGAATCATGTCAGCAGTGGAGGAACTTTTTTTTGCGCCTCCGAAGGCAGCGCATAAGTCGCTTGGATCTCAATATTTTTTTACGAAAAAATAATGCAATACAGATCAAACATAGCCAAATATTTTCTTAATTCTCCGAAACATTCAATTCGGTACTTTTCTGCCAAAAAAATTCCCGAAAATCACCCAAATTTTCAGCGTTCACACTGGTATACCCCTTAAGAAAATAATAATAAAAATTAATTAATACAAAATACTGAAATAAAATGATGAGTATAAAAAAGTAAGAGCAACAGAGAGGTAGAGAGGAGAAAGGTAAAAAGAAAGAGAGAGAGAGAGAGTAACAGAAAAAGGGTAAAGAGGGAGGAGAGAGAGAGAGGTAGGGAAGGGCGTACATATTATAGACTCACTATAAGGAAAATCATAATAGAGCCAAAATACTATAAACTCATGATACAAAGTGAACAATACAAATAAGAGAGATTGATTGATAAACGTATGCCCTAGATATCTATCAGGCAAATTAGATTGTGCAGACGAACAGAAAATAACACAGAAGATGCAATAAAAAAAAAGAAAACATTCTATATAACCTAAAACTAAAAAATAAAGATGGAGAGTAAAATAATACAAAAGAGGATACAGTAGAAATGAAAAGATTCTATATAATGAAAAACTAAAAACTAAGAAAGAAGGAACAATAATAGTAATAATAATAATAACCCAAACAAACTGAGGAAGTGCATTGCCAGGAGCAATAAAGTCTATTATAATAAAAAATAAATGAATAAAAAAATAAAAAAAATAATATAAAACATAAAATGGACAGATTCTATATAATACAAAATAAAAACACTAAAAACCTTACAAATAAAAGTTAAAGTGAAACTAAATCATCAGAGAGTGACGCAGAAATGAATATTATGTTCTCGTTTCACTTTAAGGAAAATAATACTAGTAATAAATTATTCCAGAATAACGATATAAAATGATGAACACAAAAAAAAGGGAGCAAGAAGGAGGGATAGAGAGGAAAATAGTAAAAAGCGACAGATAAAGGGTAAAGAGAGAGAGAGAGAGATAGAGAAGGCGAAGGGGGGAGAAGGAAAAAAGAGACCGAGAGAAAGAGAGAAAAAGGTAAAACTCAAGAGAGAGCAAGAGACCCACAAACAAAAAACGAGAGCGAACCAAAGCAGCGGATACACCAACCGACCCCAAAAAAGCGGGTATTAAAACCGCCACCACCCTTTTTTTTCATACCCGAACGAGAGACGCGTTTTCCTCGTTCTCTCGCATGTTCTCTCCGTCCAGGCGTAAAATAAAAAATTCAAAGGTCGTTTATAGGGGGTTGAAAAAGCAAAGCACCGGTGAAGTCGCTCGCTCGTTGGGGAGATCGAAAGAGAGCGTGTACACGCTAGATGGAATCATAAATACGGGAGAGACGGCGATTTTAGAATTTGCGGAGGTGCGGCAAAAGTCTGTGGGGGGGTTGACGTGAGAGTGCGGGGGCGTTGGGTTTTTCAGAGGCAAGTCGCCGGGGCAAAGAGCTTGACAAATGCAGGAGACGCGTTTGCGTGAGGGCATTGCGTCCTGGGGTGCGTGTGAGTCACGCGTGAAAACCTCTATAGCCGTCGCCGTCTCTGTCGTTACCCTTCAGCGACTGGCTGCCCTCGAAACTTCCGTTCTCTCCTTCACCCTCTTCCCGCCTGGGCCACGTGATCTTTTTTTTTTAGCGCGTGGGGGAATTTTTCCAAAAGACTTCAACGTGCCAATGGGGACCAGGGATAAGGGAGCGAGGGAGGCCGCGGCAAGGGGAAAAGGCGGACTGTGGTCAGACCGCAAAACGGTTGCGGATATATTCACTTTGGGGCTTCCTTCTTTCACTGATCACTCACAAGGAACATCACTTAAGGCCTTAGGCCACAGTAACGGGTATAAAATCATGTCCAAATTTAACACTTTTTTTCGTTCGATTTTTTTTTCTTCGTATTTTTATTACTTTTTTTCTTCGTATTTTTATTACTTTTTTTCTTCGTATTTTTATTACTTTTTTTCGATTCGTATTTTTTCTTTTCGATGTACAAAATGGCCGACTACTCGAAACTTCTCGAAACAGCTTTTTTCCAATTGGCGTAACAAATGATTTCAACAATTTTCACTCGATTTACTTCAAATTTGAAAGTTATGTTCCTAATTGCATTTCGCGGAGAAGTACGTACGGAATTGCTGATTAATCGAAAACTTTTCATTTTATCAGCAGTTTATGCGCAGTTATAACGAAATTTTTCACTGAAAATTCATTTCTTAAGTTCAAATACCCACAACTTTTGAATAAAACAATATTTTTCAAATTCCGTACGTACTTGTCTAGGTATTCTAATGTAGATTGACGAGAATTGTTTTTTGTTCTAGGTGAAAAATTGTGGATGCTAAATATCACGTCGCAGAGCGCCTGAAAAAAAGATAACAAAAGAAAATATTAGTAGTCGGCCATTTTGTACATCGAAAAAAAAGATAGATTGAAGATAGACATCGAAAAAAAAGATAGAAATTTTAGAAAAAAAAGATAGAAAAAAGTAATTAATTTTATGAGTGAATCACTTTTTCATACGAAATAAAATTGTTAAATTCGCACATGATTTTATATCCGTTACTGTGGCCTAAGGCTCTGAGAGGTCTTCTCACTTTAGACGTTAAAAAAGGCTATTTTCATGAATTTTTTTGATAGGTTTATATTATAGATATTAATACAAAAGTTGTAACACACAATGAATAAACTTTCGAAATACATTTTTTTTAAATGTATTTATTTGAGTCACTATTTATAGACGAAAATGGTAGTTAAAAAAAAAGTCCTAAAAAAATTGTTGGTCTGCGCTGTTGATGAAATCGTCCGAAACAAAAAAATCAAGCGGTTTTAGGTTAGTACGTTAATGGCATAGCGCATATCATACGATTTTTTATATATGCAAAAATAACAAAGTCGCGCACATGTTTCGAAAAAACAAAAACAAAACGTGTTTTATTTTCACCATTTTTAGCAAAAAAATAGTAGATATCAAAATGTAAAAAAATCCTTGATAAGCGCTATAACTATAGTTGTAAAGAAAATGTGGTTAGAATTTCATAAGGATCGATTCAGTAGTTTCGAAGATTTTATCAACAAGCCGTCGAAAAACGTTGTTTCGAGAAAAACGCGTTTAAAGTTTCTTTGGGTTACATAAATACATACATTTAAAAAAAATGTATTTCGAAGGTGTATTTATAAAGTGTAACAACTTTTATATCAATATCTATAATACAAACCTATTTAAAAAAACCATGAAAATAGCCTATTCTAGCGTCTAAAGTAAGAAGACCCCTTTATCCAAAATTTAAAATGGTAATAAAATTTTAAAAATTTGATAGGTCATTATGCAAAACATTTGAAAGGTTGTGTAAAAATTTCACGACGTTTAGTAAGCTGGCTACTGAGAAATTAGAATTCACAAATTACACGCAGCCTTATGAAAACTGAAGTAACTTTGCAATTATTATGAATGAAGTAACTTTGCAAATATTTATGAATGATCGTTTTTTTCATTTCGAATACATCAAAAACAAAGGTGGCTTTATGGTGCAAGAAGATAAAACTCATTAGTGTGAGCTCTGATGAAGTGTGTTGAAATCCGCTATTGACCTATCGGTTTATTGAATTTCGGGTCGGAAAGCTCGTAGAGAGCAGCAGCAGCAGGAAAATCGTTTTTACGAGGAAGCCGAAGGAATCCTGTATGGCGCAGGAATCGCGGATTAGCCGGTAAGACATCAAAATAATTAAGTTTTCCCTTGTTGAAACTTTGAGCGCGTTTTTTTCAAAACTGTATTCCTTCCAACTGCTGGAGTGATTACTCAAAAACTATTTAACCGATTTTGATAAAATTTATCACACATCTTCCTTGTACCATCAGTTTGTCGGTGAACCTAAATAATATTTTAATTTAAAAAAAGAAAACGTACTTTTGCCCTTAAATACAGCAAAAATTTCATGAAGAATCACAAAATTGAATTTATTAAGCTGCCACTTCATGAATTTTGCATATATTTCCAAAATCCTGCTTCACTGACAGGGTATGGGTCGGTGAAGTAGTGAACCTTCAAGAATCATTTTGATTTTTTCGTTTCAGATAATTAGAGCGCGAGGGAGAAATCCGGCAGTGCGGAAACGTTTTAAGCGACTTCCTCTGAAAATCGATGCACACATGGCAATTTGCGTTAAAAAAAACTATAAATATATTTTGGCATACTTAAGGTAGTTCCTCTGCGAAAATCTCAACCAAAAGTTTACATACCATGTTCATGTTTAAAAGATTGATAATTGGTTCAATTAGTAATAAATAAAATTAAAAACTAGGCAATATTGACTCGATACTAGTAGATAATACGATGGATATCATTTATTGCCGTAAAATATATTTTGTATTGTGTTTTTGATCGACCATTGCCAGTAAACTTTTTGCCGGGACTGTCCAGGCTTTGCCCCAATTGTTTTTTTTCCAGGCTTTGCCAGGCTTTGCACCAAAATTGTGAAGGCTTCTCATGGTTATATCTTGGAAACTAGATGGTGAATCATTCCCATTTTTTTTTTCACATTATTCGTGATATCTTACTGTAGCTTATCCTCGTTTTTTATCAATTTCTTAATTTTAGTTTTGACGGTAGAATTAATGCTGCTCTGTTTGTCCATCATAACGCATTTGTTACGTGTAAACCAAGCCAACTTTAAGTGTAAATATCTCAGGTTTGGGGTGGTCAAACTTATTCAAATTGCACAGATGTTTGGATAATGTATTAAATAACATATATGTCAAATTTCAACCATTTCTTAATTCAACTCTTCTGTGGAGGTACTACCTTAAAATATCAAATAAAAAACACACAATGTTTCAAATTTCCATGAGCATTGTCTAGATGAAAAAAAATCACGAAAATACCCTAATTTTTTACCTGCTAAATAGTCTTCACCCCTTATGTGTCCGCCGTTGATTTCGTTAAAACTCTTGTATGTGATAATGCATTGAAAACCACTAGACACGTGTTTTTTTTATCTGCGAATAAACGTTTTCAATGGAGGAAACAAACCCTCAAAAAACTACATGTCACGCCTTAATTTCATTTTTTTCTCAATTATTTTTCCCAACTCGCGCCTCTCTTTCTTCCAACATAAATAACGCTTCCGCGAATTGTCGATTCTCCAATTTCCTACACGACCATCGATTCCAAATTCGCTCTCTGAAGTGGTCAGGCTAATCGGAAGTTTTCCCATGCACACGGGCCGAAATCCTCCATGCAGTTCTTGCTCCATTTCCTTCTGCAAATTTATTTTTTGCAAAAAATGTTATCCCTCTGTCTGCCGGTCTCTCTCTCTCTCTCTCTCTCTCTCTCCTTGTTTCCTACAATTCCTGATCCTCGTAATTCCTCTCGAAACACAATCCTCCGTGACGATGCGAGGGGTGGCTGCTCGCCCTAATCCGTCGTCGTACACTCGTCAGGGCAAACTCGAGGACCGCATCTTGAGTGCATGGTATGTGGTTGAATGAAACGTCACAATCATTGGACCCCCCCAATGAGATGAGAAACGTCTCTCTGTCTTTCTCTCTCTCTCTCTCTCTCTCTCTCTCTCTTTCTCTCTCACTCTCTCTTTCTCCGCTTCCTACATCCTTACGATTGACGTTGTGTTCTGATTGCTCCGACCATACGTATGTGGTGAGTAATAGTACCAGCGATTTGCGTAGAGAATGAATGAATATATATATATATATATATATATATATATATATATATATATATATATATATATATATATATATATATATATATATATATATATAGAGAGAGAGAGAGAGAGAGAGAGAGAGAGAGAGAGAGAGAGAGAGAGAGAGAGAGAGAGAGAGAGAGTAAGGGAGAGTCTCGAAACGCTTTAAGCTCTCCTTTGATCTCCCGCAGGTCAGAATTCCGCCCGGAATAGGCTCAAGAACAGTTGAAGGGGGTGTACATGGGATGAAGGTGATGCACCTTCAGTACCCACCACGAGAAAGCTTATATCGGAGGAACCTCGACCTGGTCGCACGCGGTTGCCCACACTCTATCTTGCATGTGTTGGCGACCCTTCATGTGTGTGTGTGTGTGTGTGTGTGTGCGTGTGTGTGTGTGTGTGTGTGTGTGTGTGTGTGTGTGTGTGTGTGTGTGTGTGTGTGTGTGTGTGTGTGTGTGTGTGTGTGGGTGGGTGGGTGGGTGGGTGGCTGTGCGTCGACGTCCCAATTAAGCGAACCCTCAAATCTTAATTAAACCCGGCTGGAAAGCGCCCGGCCGTAGAGCAAAAGGCGAACGCAGGAAGAAAAACAGGTGGGCACATATTCGGGCATCGTATAGTCGTATCGAGTATAGCTCGATGAAAATATACGGCGCAAGATGCAAAGACGCCGATCATAAATTTCACGCGCGCTGGTGAAATATATTCCAGTAGAAGAACAACATTTGCGACCGAGCAGGGGGATGGGGGGGGGGGTAAAACGTGAGACGGAAAGAAGAGTCTGACGGGTGTGCAAACCGAGGAAGACTTTTTTTCTAACAAAAAGTGGCACGACTTGTGGAAACTTAGAAGTTGAACTTTGACTGGTCTGTGATGAGGGTCGAAAGAGGAATAGAAAAAAGCCCGGCGGATTCCGGAGCTTGTTTGGGGTAAACCAAAATCTGATTGTTACGTGGGATTGTGACTTGTTGAACGGAAACGCCAAAATAGCGATGAATTTTGGACAGACATATTGGAGAATGGTTTAGAAACGTTTCTGTTTTTTCTTGGCTCCTGCAATTTAGTAGAAAAACAATGGGGATTTTTTCTCCCTAGGAGTGAGTGAGGCATAAAATATCGTAATCTCTGAGCGTGGAGAAAAATTTGCTGCAATTTTGCAGTACGTTTTGGTCAAGGGTGAGAAATTTCAATTTTATTTGCGTCTGTCATTTATTCAAACCACGATGGGATTTTTTGTTTGTCCCTAGAGGGGAGTGAAAAAAGGAGGCAATCTTTCACGCCCTGACCCAAGAATTCCTCAAATTCTGCAGTGCTTTCCGGGCTAAGGGCTTGGTATTTTTTTTCACTGACAAGGAACATCACGTAAGTGTCTGCCTTCGATTTTGTTGAAACTCATACATGTGATAATGCATTGGAAACTATTAGACACGTGTTTTATTTTTTGGCGGAAAAACGGTTTTAAGGGGAAAGACCAACCCTCAAAAAAGACGTGTCAAGGGGTGATTTTGCAGTTTCACAAGTAGACCACCGATCTGAATGAAACAAAAATCAAAATTCTACTAATGTAAAGTGATGTAAGAACCACTATAGAAGTACTACAAAAAAATAAACTGCAGGATGAGACGTCTTTCTTTGAGGGGTAGTTTCCTCCCTTGAAGCCGTTTTTCCGCCAATAAAAAAATACGTGTCCAGTTTTTTTCAATGCTTTACCACATATATGACTTTCAACGCAATCGGACTCGGATACTTAAGGGGTAAGGCCACAGTAGAATTTTCAAAAAATCGATTTTTTTCTTCCGTTACTATTCGATTTATAACAAGAACATTTTTTTTTCACCGACTTTGAGCGTATAACGTAAGCCCACCTTTGGCACGGCCATAAAGTACCAAAACCTTTAAACGTGTTTTTCTCGAAACCGCTTTTTCCAATTGGCGTGACAAATAACTTCAACAATTTTCACTCGATTTACTTCAAATTCAAAAGTTATGTTCCTAATTGCATTTTGCAGAGAAGTACGTACGGAATGTCTGACTAATCGAAAACTTTTCATTTTATGAGCAATTTTATACGAAATTTTTCACTGAAAATTCATTCAAATACCTACAACCTTTGAACGAAACAATATTTTTTAATTTCCGTACGTACTTCTCTAGGTATTCTAATGTAGATTTGCGAGAATTTTCGTTTTTTGTTCTAGGTAATAAATTGCGGATGCTAAATATCACGCCGCGGAGCGCCTAAAAAAACATAAAATAAAATATTAGTAGACGGCCACTTTGTATTTTGAAAAAAAAATACATATATTTTCTAACAGCTTGATATTCATACTAAATACATGTGTAATTAATTTTATGAGCGAATCACTTTTCCGTACGGAAAAGAAAATTGTTAAATTCGCACATGATTTTATATCCGTAACTGTGGCCTAACCCCTTAAGTTATGTTCCTTGTGAGTCTCTTTCACGCCAAGCTTTTCGCCGTTACTCTGTTTCGCCTCTGCACATTTCGGTCATTTCCGGGATATTCAGTCACGTTGTTTATGCGCTTTAGCACCCATGAAATCGTGACAGGCGAGGAATGAAAAAAAAAAACTGCAACGCGGAGAAGCGAAGCGATGGTTGCACGGATCGAGGAGCAACGGATCGTAATTGCGGTTGGTCGACCACTTCAGTTCGTTCGCTCCGCTGTGGCGTTCGCCAGCCTCCCTAGCGACGAGTAATTTTCCCTGTAGGGTTTAATATCGGGCGTTTCGGTCTTGACACTCAACTCTTTGCCTAAGGCTCGGAGATCCTGACCCGGCCCTCTTGTGCTTTCATGTACAGTACATTCTCTCTCTCTCTCTCTCTCTCTCTCTCTCTCTCTCTCTCTCTCTCTCTCTCTCTCTCTCTCTCCGCCTTCTTTTTTTTTCTTCACCTTGCTGTCGAGCTACGGGAATGTCATTTCTGGACAGCAGTGCCGTACGTAGGCGCCGAGCCAAGACTTTAATAAGGGTGGTTTTTGAAGACTCGCCCAATGGCCACTATCAAACGTCGTCCACACTTCGCGCTCCTCATATTGGCACAACGCGCACCGGGGAAACACGTGCCAAGATGGCTGAAAGACTCCCCGAGTATCAAATAAGAAAAAAAAAATCAGCCCTACCCCCGTATAATAAAAACGGAGTGCAAAATATCCCAGTCTCGCAGCATGTACGAGTGCCCGGGCTCTTCCACATATTCCGTGCCTCCTCATACTTTCGACGAAAAATTTACCGCGTCCTCGTTACCCTACCGCTTTCTCGAATATTACATTCTTTTACACGGCCGCCTTTTACCCCCCCCCCCCCCCCCCCCTCGTTGCGGAAACCCCGATCTTTTTAAGGGGTAAGGCCACAGTAGAATTTTCAAAAAATCGATGTTTTTTTCGCTAAAACGGTGCTTAATCATCATAAGAATAAGTTACTATTCGATTTATAGCGAGACAATTTTTTTTCACCGACTTTGAGCGTATAACTTTGAGCTTTTTTTCCAATTGGCGTGACAAATAACTTCAAGAATTTTCACTCGATGTACTTGAAATTTAAAAGATATGTTCCTAATTGCATCTCGCAGAGAAGTACATATGGAATTTCTGATTAATCGAAAACTTTTCATTTTATGAGCAGTTTTATACGAAATTTTTCACTGAAAATCATTCAAATACCTACAACTCAATTCAAATAATTACAACTTTTGAATAAAACAATATTTTTTAAATTCCGTACGTACTTCTCAAGGTATTTTTCTAATATAGATTGACGAGAATTTCTGTTTTTTGTTCTAGGTCCAAAATTGTGGTTGCTAAATGTCACGCCGCGGAGCGCCTAAAAAAAAGATAAAAGAAAATATTAGTAGCCAGCCATTTTGTACATCGAAAAAAAATATGTATAAATATATTTTCTAACAGCTTGATATTCATACTAAATAGATGTGTACTTAATTTTATGAGTAAATCACTTTTTCATACGAAAAAAAAAATTGTTAAATTCGCACATTATTTTATACCCGTTACTGAGGCCCCTCAAGGGGTCGCATTGCTTGGGACCCAAAAAAACAAATCGACTTTCAATATTTTTTTCTGATGGGACTATTCCCGAGGTCGAGATTTTACACACAATTAATACGTTGTCTTGCCAATTTTTAGTGATTTTTTTAAAATGGATAATACTGACACACGTTGAAGTTCTTATTATTTGAAAAAAGTGCCACCAAAACCGCCAAGTGCTCCATGGCCGCCGAAACATTAAAACATGTACTATTGGCACAATAATAAAACATTCGGATGACTGGATACTTTTTGGAATTTCGAAAATTACGAGAATAACAAACGGTAGCAAAGAGAGTTCGATTTTCGAAGAAAAAAACAACTTCAATCATTTTAGAATAAAAAATAAATGGACATAGGAAAAAATCATCCGGTCACATGATAGGAAATGTGATGAAGTATGCTCTGTCCTAATTTGGAGTGGATCCTCTACTGAAATCGTCATAACTCAAGTCATTGTTGGATCGTTTGCAAAATCTTTGTTGCGAATTCAAGCTGATATATACGTACGCTGTACAGATATGCAAAAAATCGTATTCTTGAAATGTTAAGCTTATGCAGACCTCTTGTACACATATCTGTTCTGAAGTTGATGTAATGAAATGTCTACACCGTAAACCATAGTTATTTTTTCACGGTCGGAAATTATTGCTGCGGGCTTGTGGAACAGGAAGAAAAGGAAAAAAAGAAAAATCACCGCACAATAGATTCTATGTTTATTACTTTAAGAATTTCTATCAAGGACGAGTAACTTTGTAATTCAATTAGGGGAAAGAGACTGAGAGAGAGAGAGAAAGAAAGAGAGAGAGAGGGAGAGAGAGAGAGAGAGAGAGAGAGAGAGAGAAAGCGAGGGAGGATTGTCACAGGCGCATATAATTTGCAATACAGTAATGCACGTAATATTCGCAGACCCCCCAACCCATAAAGTCAGACGGAGTTCTCGAGCATGCTTTCCTCACCACAGTTACTCCTTCGAACTCGTATAGAGTATCTAAGAGGGTACACATAGGTAGGCGAAGCACAGTAGAGTTCAAATACAGAGGGTGTCCTGTAACGCACGATATTCTAGAAGTTCTAGAATTTCGAGAATTCGGCGAGTTCTAGAATTTCTAGAACGCCAAAAGTTCTAGAACTTGTAGAATTCTACAGGTTCTAGAATTTATGGAATTGCACAAGTTCTAGAATTTATCAAATTCTAGAAGTTCTAGAATCTCTAGAATTCCACAAGTTCTTTAATTTCCAGAGTTCCAGAAGTTCTAGAATTTTACAAGTCTAGCATTTATGGAATTCTACAAGTTCTAGAAATGTTTAAACTTGTAGAGTTCTAGACATTTTAGAACTTGTAGAGTTTTAGAAGTTTGTACAACTTGTAAATTTCTAGAAATTGTAGAACTTGTAGAGTTCTAGAAATTGTAGAACTCTACTAGTTTCAGAATGTCTGAAGTTCTCGGAGTTCCAGAAATTTGGACGTTTCGAGACGTTGTTTTTCACCCCGTCATGTATACATATATTAAACTGTTGTTCAAAACTAAGGATCGCTAAAATATTCCATATTTCCAAATCATTTTCAAAGAGCTGTATCTCCGCCAAAAACGATTGAAAAATAGTCATGAGAAAAAAAAGAATTTTACAACTCTTTTTTTCTCATTACTATTTTAGGATCGTTGAAACTTCAAGCTTAAACCTTGTACTTTCCGAATCACTAATTCAACATTTATTTGATCCCCCAGGAACATTTTTCTTTCTAATGGAGGATAAACAGTCACAAAAGAATTTGCAAAATTTCGCGTCGAGTTTCGAGTTCCGCAGGACCTAAAAAAATTCTCACCAAATCTGATGAGCACGTGTGCAGTAGCCTAGAAATTCCCTTCGATTTCTTCTTTCGTACGACCTTTTTTGACCAAGTTATTCGTGATCGAAACACAAATTACAGCAATATATTTATATTCAGTTCCTTCTTCTAGGACTTATAATATATATATATATATATATATATATATATAAATATATTTATATGTTTTTGAGAACATACAGACACACACATACACTCACATCCTAAAAGTTTTAGATACATTATATATATATATATATATATATTATAACTCCTAGAATAAGGAACTGAAATAAGTGAGTATCTAAAACATTTAGAATGTGTGTGTGTGTCTGTATATTCTCGAAAACCTTACCTTTCCGGTATCCTACTATCACGATTAATTCCTCATATACGCGATTTCGCCGATTTTCGAAGGTACTTTTCTGGACGCGGTTAAAAAAAATTATGCATATATTGACAACATTTTTTTTTACACATCATTTATGCACATGGTTAGTATATGTAAAAAAAATCAGAAATATTAACAAATGGCGGAGATATAACATAATAAAGCAATGTATTTTTTTTGCTCGCGCGTTGATGGTGAAAGTTGTCGGCATCGATGTGGGTGTCTGAAAAAAAATGAACATATTTATAATTGCATAATGAATGTATCTTCAAAGTGAACCGACAATATTATTTAAAAAAAATTATTGTAATAATAATTCGAAAATAAAAATTTTTTTACACAATTTTCTGTCGCTATTTTATTTTTTCTATTTTTTCCTGTCATTGAAGTTTGTGTTTCTGTACTTCACACGATAGGTGATGACACTAAGAATATCTTGTAAAAATTTTAAAGCGATCTGAACCTTCGTTCAAGAGCTAGAACTTTCACAAGGTTCAAAAAAGTGAATCGTGGTCGCTTTGAAGTTGGCGGTCGGGCGCGCCGCCCGGTATCTATTATAAATGCAATCTTACCTTATTTTTGGAATTTTTCAATTCTGTAAAGCTTAAAATATTCCTAACCGTTCAGCCCAATGGAATAAAAAATAAATAAAAATTGAAAATTCAGAAATTTTTCGCGTATGTAAGGCCTTAAGGCAGGACACCCTGTACATAAACGCGTATGTGTGTGAGAGTGTGTATTTCTGGAGGGTGCACTCTGTGCAAACTTGAGTTCGCCAACAATCCCCCCCCCCCTGCAACGCGAGGGCAATATCACGGTATAGGGCGTTGCGCACTCGTTCCGTCCCAGCGCGCGCGTAATTATCGCGGGTAATTGCGGGGACACGGTAAAAGAGGCGAGAGCCACGAAGGAAAAAGGGACACATGGTTGTGGCGAGGCGGGAGAGGGAGAGGAAAAGCAAGGTTGGCTAGGAGAGTCGGAGAAGCTGCAGGGGGGGATAAAAATTTTCTAATTTATATATATATATATATACATACACACACACACACACACACACACACACACACACACACACACACACACACACACACACACACACACACACACACACACACACACACACACACACACACACACACACACACACACACACACACACACACACACACACACACACACACACACACACATACATATATATATATATATATATATATATATATATATATATATATATATGTATGTATGTATGTATGTATGTATATGTATATGTATGTATATCGCCTAATACGGAGTAGTCCTTCTGAGGTGTGCACCGGCGAGAAGCTCACTCGGCTGTGTGAGTTGGTAATTTTGTTTCCGACATTTTCCGTCCCAAACAAACGCGGAAATTTTCCCCGCGAGGCACGCGTTCACGAACGTCGCGCTATCGCGGTGATTCGCGATGTTTTTACGGATCTGTGTGGGCGAAAATGCAACGGTGGAAAATTCGCTGCATGAGCTCTCGATATATAGCAGCTTTCGCTCGCGGCTCCGCTCGCCTGTCTATTGGGAAGTGTATAAAAAGGTTCTCTGTATAGTTTTATAGATACTCGTAATCACATAACTGAAAAAAAAAAATTGAGTCAGATAACACAGCTCACCGACATTTTGGTATGGCAAAACTGTATATTTTTTATAAATTTTATCTCTATACTGTTTCTGTGTTAACACTTGATATTGATGTTCCAGGTAAGAGCATGGAAATATACAATGGTTAATAAAATGTAATTGTATCGAACATTTTTAGGTTTATTAAACGTTTTTACAAGGAGTGAGCTTCTTTTTCGTGTTTTTTTTTAGGGAGACTTGTCGAGGCAGTGACGCATCAAATCCCGAAGTTAACGGGTTATGCGCAGTTAGAGATTTCAAACGATGGATTTTTTTTCAATTGCATTTTCGGCATGTACGAATATGTGAGTATATTGCCTGAAAATTTCAAATCGATCCAGCGAATATTCTCGGAAATACACACATATTTGTAAGGACACTTGGAGCGCGTCTCCGAGCGTCCGAGAAACTTCAAACGCGTTTTTCTCAAAACGGTGTTTTCAAAGTCGGTGACGTGCTCACCGACTGCAATTTTAACACAACCTTGTCAGATATATTCTTCAGGTATTGATCGAAGGAATAAGATTTCCGATAATTATTTACATTTTTTTTTCAATGATTTAACGAAAAAAAATTGGTCGAAAATCGAAATTGTTTTTTTCCGGAGACACCATTTTGTCAAAAATTTAAAATTCGACTATTCCTTCGATCAATACCTGGATTCATCTATTCCCTGAAAGAATATTTTTGATTTTTTCAGTTTAGATAATCCAAACCGGAGATACTTTGTTATTGATACGGATTGTACTTTGATGTTAATGAATATTTTTGAAAATAAAAAATGCCAATCTACAGCTAAAAGATTCCTAATACTTTTCGTTTTGCCCAAATGAAATCCTGTTCCAGAAAAAATTCGTGAAAAAACGACTTTTTTGGCCTTGCAACTGCGTATAACGCCTTAATCAGCCCTCATGTGTGTGTGTCCCATCTTCCCTGATGCCTATCTTCCATGATTTTTAGGTCTTGGGGAAAGCGTCCTTCTTGCTCTTCACTGAAGGACCCAAGACTGTCTGCGAATTTAGCTTGTTTGGGTTTGTTTAGGTTTATTTCGGGATAGAAATAAAGAATATTTCTATGCCGAAATAAGAAAAGAATCACTTTCCAAAAAATTCGCAATCTTTTTTCTACATTTTTTCATAACACTCTCTTCTGACCTTCAATGACCTTGAACGACTTTGACCTCTTTTTTATGCGGCTTGAAGTGCTCCACAAGATGGTTGAAAAAAATGTACCATTCCATTATAAAAAGTGGAGCTGACCTTCAATGTGCCTCAGCACGTCCACCGAAATAAAAAAAAATTGCTCGTATTCGATGGCCCCCTGCACACCGTACAACTTTTATTCGGAACATTTTTTTGTGACGTCGATAATTACCGAGTTATTTCGGGTGGCAGAGGTAACACCGCGTGTTCCGTTATGAATGGATAATCCTGTAACTGTCGATAGGTCAGATCATGCCCTACTATATGCTGGAATTTCAGTTTAGTAAAAGTCCCACGGTTTTCGAAATAAAAATCATCTGCTTTTGATTTTTCGCATGCCATTTCTACAAATCATAACTTTTTTTTCAAAATTATTTTGGTTATTTGTTTTATCTAGAAAAGTCTTCTTCTTAAACTTTATAAAAAAAATATCTTATGCAGAATTTTTATACAAACCAATTCGATCATCTGACTTTGATAGCCTGCGGTGTAAAAAAAATGTACGTGCCAATCACTTCAAAAAGTAATTGGCACGATATACGTAACGATTCATATCATTTGTGAAAATGGCATGCGAAAAACCAAAAGCAGGTGATTTTTTTTTTCAAAAAATAACTTATAGTCCAAAATCTCAAAAACCATGGCACTTTTACTAAACTGAATCTCCAGCATATAGTAGGACATGATCTGACATATCAACAGTTGCAGGATTATTCATCCATAACAGAACACCCTGTATATGAACTTTTGCGTTTCGTCAAGTGCAAAGAAACGTGGCTGAAAGGCTTCTAAAAGAAGACCGTTAAAACGTTCAGAGAGGCGTGCATGAAAGTTTGGTTGGATTGCAACGGCCGAAGTAAGACAAACGTTCATCCGCATAACGTGCCTTATACCCCGTATAAATCGGATATACCCAACAAGTTTTTATTGAAACTCGTCTCGAATTTCCACTCACAGCCCCGATGACAATTGGAATTTAATCATTTCATCGTAGCACTCTTGCACGTACGAACAGGGGTCAATCCATATATATATATATATATATATATATATATACACACACATTTGTACACCCACACACACACACACAAAGTATTATTGGAGGTATAATCTTGGCTCGGATTACACGTAACGAAGGTTAGTACCACGATCCGAAGGGTCGTATGCAACACGGCATTTCCCTATCACGTTCATCCGAGCGTGAATCGAATCCGTGCTGACTAGAGGTGCGATAAAAGATACAACATTTCGAGAGGAAGTGGACGATAAAGAGCACGACGTTGAAGTTTGCATCGTTGGAGCACAACGTTCTCTTTTGTTTACTTTTTATTTCTTTATTTTCATCATTATCGTTTTTTTTTTGCAAATTGAGCTCGTGAATCTCTAATAAAAATTACGTATAAAAACATTTTACTGATTTCCACAGTGAAGGGGTGAACAAAAAAAAATTGAACACTTAAAAAGAATGAATTTTCCTGAAAGATGCAAACAACATTAAAGAGCCAGGTCTCCCTATATATATACATATATATATATATATATATATATATATATATATATATACACAGGGTGATTCACAACTATTAGAGTTTGTTGGGTGAAATTTTCAATTTTGTTATTTAAAAAAGATCATCTGCTTTCGGTTTTTTGCATGCTATTTCTACGAACGATACTCGACAATAATTAAGCAATTTTTTAAAGTAATTCGCACATGCCTGATACATTTTTTTTGCACCGCAGACTATCAAAGTCCAATGTTCGAATTGTTTCGTATGCAAATTCTGCACAAGATTTTTTTTCATAAAGTTCCCTTAACATTTGAAGTTAAAAAGAAGTCTTTTCTAGATTAAAAAAAAATAACCAAGAGTATTTATTATTTATCGGCTTATTTAGCATGCCTGAGCAACTGTTAAAACAAAATTTCGAGACAACAAAATGCATTTTGCACATTCAACGATTCTTTTTTCTCAGTGTGTATACATAAATAGAGCAAACAAAAACTTCAGATAGGCTTAAGGCATTACCCCCACTTGTAGCGCAAAAAAGGCCTTTTTCATGAATTTTTTTAAAGAAAACTACAAAACTTTTTTAATCGATCAATATACCATCTTAAAGAACACATCTTGAAGAACTCTCAGTAATTTTTTTATTGAAAAATATTACATTGTTTAGTGGCAAATGGCCGTCAATGAAATAATGTTTTTATATACACGGTTTGCGGTGACCAACATTGCGGCGAAGTGGATCATCTGAAAAAAAAATGCGGATGGATTTAGTCAAATAAAAGTATAAACTAGTCTTTAATCGAAGGATTTTAAAAAATATTCATTTTTCACAAAATGGCGGACAGTCAAAGTTAATGGTTCGATTTTAAAGAAAAAAAAACGGCCGTTTTTTGGCTATAAAACGGCCATTTTTTTTCGAAAAAAAAATCGAACGATTAAAGACTACATTTTTATGTATTAAATAAGCCCGCAAAATTTCAAGAAGATCGGTTCATTAGTGTTCGAGTAATCTTGGTCACCGACTTCAGAAATGCCATTTTGAGAAAAACGCGTTTAAAGTTTCTCTTTCAACGCTCTTTCAGCGCGGATTCTTCTCTTTCAACGCTCATATCTCAGTCAATTTTGTTCGGATCGACTTGAAATTTTCAGGACATATTCCCAGATACTCATACTTCAAAAAAACGCATTAAAAAAAATCGATTTTTTCAAAATCACAAGTGGGGGTAACCCCTTAATCGCTTCACGTTCATACGTAGTGGAAAGAAGTAAAAACACCCGCACATGGAATGAAAATTTGTGTCCGAAGTCCGAAGGATCGATTGACAGCAGCGGGAGCGTAGGACATCGGGAATAGCAGAGAGAGAACGCTTGGCAGACAGGAACGAGAACGCGGAGACACGTTGAGAGGAGTTTAGAGAAAACTGGAGGACGTGGGAGGGAAAGATTATGAGAGAGAGAGAGAGAATTTCATTCGGGACAAGTGTCGCCGTGGTAACATCCCTCGTAAAGCCGGACGCTCTGAATATCGGCACGTCTGTGTGCGAACCATCTCCCGACTACCGCCTCCATAAACGTCAGCGGGACTTATACTTCTGGCACACACACGCGCACACACTGACCTCGTGCATTGAAAAGAAAATGGGTGTATTTGATCCCCGAATAGAGTGCATTTGTGCCGGACGAAAAAGGAGGCAAACAAAAGAAAGATTGATTTGAAATGAGAGAATTATATAAATGTCCGCAATTGATGGTGTAGGGGTGAGCGAGGTATTTTCGAGTCGAGTTATTATTATTTAAAGAAAGTGCCAACGTAGCTGCATGGCCAATCGATGTAAATGGTTCTGGCAAATAGGCTCATCTGAAATAAAAATGTAAAGAAACGTATATTTAGTATAATAATAAAACTTCCGTGCGGTTGGATATTTTTTTTTAATATTGAAAATTACGATAACGATAGCGAGCTGTAGAAAGGGAAATTCGATTTTCGACCACAAAAATAAACTTTTATTATTTGATATCAACAAATGGATGAATATAGAGAAAATCATTCGGTCGCACGATTGAAAACGTTATTAATGGTGTTGAAGCTTGCATCGTTGGAGTGCAACGAAAATTCTTTGTTATTTTTTCATTTATCTCTTTTTGTTACTACCTAAATTATTTTTGGTGAAGTTTTAGGTTATCGATCATTAATAAGGTTCTTTGAAAATATTACAATGACAATTGTAGCCTGAAAAAGTCAAAAAATTGGCCAATACGAAAAAAAAAATCTTTTCGTTGCATTCCAACGATGCAAACTTCTGGCAAACAGGCTCATCTGAAATGAAAAATAAAAAAATGTACTTCTAGTAAATATAATAATAAAACTTTCATATAAACGGATACTTTTTTGTAATGTTAAAAAAATGTGTAGATGGTTCCGGCAATTAGGCTGATGGAAAGGAAAAAAATTAAAAAATGTACAATACTTTTAGTAATAATAATAAAATTTCAGTTTAATCGGCGGGGCAGGGGGTGGTTGTTTCAGAACCGTAAAAAAAGCTTAAAAACTCAATATCTCGAAAACTATTGCGAGTCGCCAAAAATCCCTTTAGGGGTTGTCTTAAAATATTAAAAGAAAGTTTTTTTTTGCAAAATTTCAGCTCGATCGGAGGTTGGGGGTTTTCGGAACCTGATTTTTTTTGTCTTCCAGTTTCTTTCAAGCGGACAGTCCTTTTTGCTATCCTCTGTAGCGAGAGCAATCGAGTGTGCCAATAAAATCGAGCGCTTTTGTGCAGTCGCGTGTGTCCATAGTCCTCGAATCCTCCACTGCGACTTTGTCCCGGAGGTTGCACTTCCTGTTCCTTTTTCATCCTCCTACGCGGCCACCGGCGCACGGACCTTCCACGCTCGGCGAGTTTCACCCTCTCGCACTCGTGAGAGCGTTCCATACGTGCACGAAAAAAAAAAGATTTTTTTTATTTTTCCGTGCTCGCTCGTGAACACTCGATGAATTGATACGTGGCGCTTGTGCTCGGAACGTTCGGTTCGCCCTTCTCTTATTGACTGCAATTTTCGTGAGCGAACGAGCAAACGTTCTGTGTATCTAGATCGATTTGATTTGCATGGAGAATTGAAATTAGAGAATTTCGTTGGCTGAGAAAAAAAACGTGCCGTATAGTCGATCAGTTGAGGATATGCTTGATGTTTTTTTTTTTGCAAAACGACGACAACGTGGCAAAGAGCGCGATTGGGAAACCGGGAGAGAGAAAAAAAGCCGCGCGAGAGATCGAGAGATATTGATAGAATTTTATTCACGCGTTGGAGATTCACAGTTTATAATAAGTTACTCCAAAAAAATTATGGACTTGAACTTTGCACCGTTGGAATGCAACGAAAATTCTTTTTCATTTCTTATTTTCATTATTATCAAAAATGATCGAATACAAAAACGGAATTTTAAAAATGGATAACAAAAAAGGATATAAGTGAGTGGGTGAGTGAGTGAGTGAGTGAGTGAGTGAGTGGGTGAGTGAGTGAGTGAGTGAGTGAGTGGGTGAGTGAGTGAGTGAGTGGGTGAGTGAGTGAGTGAGTGAGTGAGTGAGTGAGTGAGTGAGTGAGTGAGTGAGTGAGTGAGTGAGTGAGTGAGTGAGTGAGTGAGTGAGTGAGTGAGTGAGTGAGTGAGTGAGTGAGTGAGTGAGTGAGTGAGTGGGTGAGTGAGTGAGTGAGTGAGTGGGTGAGTGAGTGAGTGAGTGAGTGAGTGAGTGAGTGAGTGAGTGAGTGAGTTTGTGAGTTTGTGAGTTAGTGAGCGAGCGAGTGAGTGAGTGAGTGAGCGAGTGAGTGAGTGAGTGAGTGAGTGAGTGAGTGAGTGAGCGAGTGAGGGAGTGTGAGTGAGTGAGTGAGTGAGTGAGCGAGTGAGGGAGTGTGAGTGAGTGAGTGAGTGAGCGAGCGAGTGAGTGAGCGAGCGAGTGAGTGAGTGAGTGAGCGAGCGAGTTAGTGAGTGAGTGAGTGAGTGAGTGAGTGAGTGAGTGAGATAGTGGAAGAGAGCGGAAAAGGGAAGAAGGGGAAGACTAAAGTTTCGAGGACTGCATCTTGCGGCAGTCCAATGCCCCTGAGGGCTCGAAAGAGCATTAGCGTTCGACAAAAGAAGGGTAAGCTCTCTCACTGAACATTTCACTGTTCATCGTAACGCCTAGGGTAATACAGTTCCTCGGCCTTCACGTACATACATATATATATATATATGTATATTGGATTCTGCACTCACACAAACTCACCCTTTTTCATTGAAAAGCTGCAGTAGTGCGCCACGAAAGTTCACTGGGTTGAGAAACTCTTGTCTGTTGGACTCGGGCGATTTAAGTTCTCGCAAAGTCGATGCCTCGAAGAGGAGAGGAGGGAGAGAGAGAGAGAGAGTGAGAGAGAGAGAGAGAGAGAGAGAGAGAGTTCGCAGCTTACAGTCGCGAAGGTCGGCCCTTCGATCGTTACCCCCAGCGGGGTTGGTTCCCTGTACCTATGCAACACGCACACTCACCATTCGTCCATATACCCATCGATCGCCTTGTACATATTCCAACATAACAAACCTTCTTTCTTTTGTCAGATGTTGAGTTGATTGTGGAGACAAATTTGCGCAGGGTCTCGTAAGATACCCGTGTAATGTTATACTCATTCGATACATACTCATAATCACATGACCAGAAAAAAAATCGTATAATTTGAGTTAGGTAACGATAGAAGCTAATGAAAGTGTTTTACATTGAGTAATTATGGTGTTGAAGTTCGTTCAGATGCATGGAAAGTTCTCCTTTGTCTTTCTTTTTCATTTCTACACTCGTATTATTATCTAAAACCCTTTTTTGCCGATTTAGGTTACACATCCCTAATATAAGAAAAGAATGTTTTAGTAATTTTCGTAGCGTGAAAGCGAGCAAAAAAGTTGGGTACAACGAAAAAAAATATATATATATTTCCGTTGCATCCCAGCGATGCAAACTTCAAGACCATTTTTATGTGACGGTTTGCATCATTGAAATGCAACGATTTTTTTCTTTCATTTTTCACTTCTTTATTTCGATCATTATCCAGAGGCTTTTTTGCGACGTGGGATCATAAACGTTTCATAAGAAAACGTGAAAGCGTTTGGGCAATTGTCACAGCCTAAATCGGCAAAAAAATGAGCAATTGAAAATAATAATTTTTCATTGCATTCCAACGGTGCTAACTTTATCATCATAATTTTATAACATTACTGGGTATATCACAATATACAATATATATATATGTATCAGGTGCCCCATTTTAGTGTGCTACCTGATTTATCTTGATTTATAAAAATGTTCGAAGCGGGACGTTAAAAAAAATCTTTTTTGGTCCACAATTCATAATGGCGACGTTAAGATGGCTGACAGGTTTTTTTATGGGATCATGAATTTTATCACCAAAACATTTATCGGGCCAAAACTAACAACTTTGGTAGGAAAAGTTTTTTGATGACGTATTTTTACGTTGGAATGAACATGGCGGCCATCTTAAAGTCGCCATTATTAATTTTGGACCAGAAAAGATGTTTTATTTAACGTCCCCGTATGAACCCTAAAAGTTTTATTATACTCAATATTTGATCAATATTGAATAAAATGGGACGCCCGGTATATATATATATATATATATATATATATATATATATATATATATACACACATATATATATATATATATATATATATATATATATATATATATATATATATATATATATATATATATATATATATTATATATATATATATATATACATATATATATATATATATATATATATATATATATATATATATATATATATATATATATATATATATATATACATATATGGACATTTGCGTTTCGTCAAGTACAAAGACACGTGGCTGAGTCACTCCAAAAAGAAGATCGTTAAAACTTTCACAGAGGATTTCATTAAAATTTAGATGATGTTGAAGTTTGCATCGTTGGAACTCAACGAAAATTCCTCTTGATTTTGTCATTCCTTTTGTTTTATTATAATTTGAAATCTTTTTTTTTTTTGCAGTTTTTGGTTACAAATTTTTCAATGTGCTAAAAAAAATTACGGGAATACGAAGAAAAAACAATATTTTTGGTGCATTCCAATGATGCAAAGTTCAATCCCATAAGTTTAGGTCCCATTTGGGTTTTGGATCTCAGCATCAGATTCTAGCCCTGCCGGTTTAATTCCACGGTGAAAACGAGCGAATTTACAGACAAGCATTGCATGTTCATTATACATATGAATAACCATTAGGTACACTTGTACGTCACAATCGCGTGAGCATCAGCTATAGTCGCATAGAAGTGTCCATACGTCACTGGTGGCCTATGTGTACTGCTTATTGCCTACGTGGCCCGAGGCCATAGGAGCTCCGCGAGAACCACGTGCAACCGCAAAAATAGGGGGGAAAGCATCGGAACCGCTTAGGGCACGCGACTAGAGTCCGTACTCGCCACTTATCGTACTCAATTCATATCGTAGCGATTCACGGCTACTTTACGACAGCAATAAAAAAGATAAAAGTAGATGGAAGTGATAAAATTTCGTCGAGTCGGACTTGGGCACACGCAGGAGAGTTCCCACAGGGAAACTTTCTCCTAAATAGACATTTGAAGAGCTGGCGCACAAAACCGGACTTGTCAACATTACGTCAATTTTTTTTCGTGTTCTTCAAGCCACCTTCATTAGCTCCAAAAATATTTTGCATCAAGTCCGGCTCTAAACACCTTAAAATTAGTGGAAAACTGCCTTTTCAAGCAGAAACGGACCAGTCCATGGCTGGCTGGATGAAAAATTAGTAACGGATGACCACAGTGATGACGATGATGACATTCAATGCGATTGTTGTGATCCTGACATAGAAGAGTTTGTGTAGAATTATTAAATTGATAATAAAAAACAAATTTATATTCAATTCAAAGAATCTCTTGTATTTTATAATCGGATATATCCATGGGATTCTCATTCAAAACCGGACTTGTCCAAAATAAAAATAAACACATGGTAGTTAGTGTTTTGATTAACGCGGTCCTCTAGTTTCTCGGCTGTTTTTTCACGGCTTTTTCAATAATTTTTTACGGGCAAAGCATCGAAATAATCACTCTCATTGTTTTTGCATAATCTTTATTAACATTTAAATAAGCTTTAGAAATTTTTTGAAGTCAAAATATATAATAGAATAAAGGTTATAGTGGCCGACAGGAAGACATGAAGTAAAAGAGGTGCTTGACGGTGACCAAGATTGCGGCTGTTCTGCTTGTCTGAAATAAAAAAAACCAAACGGCATTTTAATCTTCATATTTAAGACTAGCGATTGAACTAGAGTGAATTTTAAATTACAAAATTTGACTTTTTTATACACTTTAGAAAATTACATTCTATTTTTTACTCATTTTTTCTTAAGTTTTTCGCTCGTAAAAAAAAACGATCGAAGCAATCATGATAATCCTAGTTCAATCGCTGGCTTATAACATATTAAAGATGCTGTATAAATTTGAACAAGATCGGTGCAGTAGTTTCTGAAATATCGTGGTCACCGTTTCGAAAAATGGTGTTTCGAGAAAAACGCGTTTGAAAGTATACCTGCTCCGTTCCAGGGCCGTAACTTGTGAACCACTTCGAATATCGAAAAATCCTTTTGCACACATTTTCTACACATGTTGTAGGTGTGATTTATGAAAAAAAAAATCGATTTTTTCGACCCGAGACACTAGAGGACCGCCTTAAAGTAAAGCGAGGTCCGAGTATACATTTTGATAGAGCCTTTATATATTCAAGCTTAAAAATTCGAGCTCATCTCTATTTGGTTATTTTGGTCTTTGAGCTCTCCTGCAAAAAATTTATTCATGGACAAGTCCGGTTCTGTTCGCCAGCTCCTCATTTATGTATGTCGTATTTGTACGCCAGCTTTCACAATGCGGGAAAGGCGTTACCACGAGCACGGGCTACGTCCAGTGGCAGTGCATTTGGGAATACTAGGGAAATCTTTATTTGGGAGGATTTGGGGTACAATTGCGTTAATTGAATAAAAACCCCAACTACCATTTGTTTATTTTTATTTCCATTTTGGACAAGTCCGGTTTTTAATGAGAATGATGGACAACTCTGCTTTTAAATGAAAATTTTATGGGCGTATCCGGATATAAAATAAAACAGATTCCTTGAATTGAATAAAAATTTGTTTGTTCAAAATTTAATCATCCGACACAACCTCCTCCGATTGCAACTGAAGATGCAATCCAGTCAGCCATGGACAGGTTCGATTTTGCTGGAAAATCCAGTTTTTAAGCAATTTTAAGATGTTTAGAGCCGGATTTGACGAAAAATATTTCGGGAGCTAATAAAGGTGTGCTTGAAGAACACGGAAAGAAAAAAAGCTCCTCAATTGTAAAAGCGAAAAAATGGTAAACTCACAGTAGCATTTTATTGGTATTAATGATTGTTCATAAGCTGGGCAATACAATGTAGTACAACGATGTATCCTTAAGGGGGGAGATACCTTTAGCTGAGTAGGAAATTGCTGATTTTCATGATTTTTTTAAAGAAAATATCCCGTTGCTATTTTTGAAAGTTAGGATATGTTTTATGACTACTTCTGGCTGTTACATGGTATTTTTTTATTTGATTATTCTTTAAAAATGGCCGAGGTATGGCACGGTCCTCTAAACGGGTTGCGGCGGCGGGATTAATCTGAAAAAAAAACCAACGAAATTTTTTCTTTCACTAACACTCATACGCAGAATATGAACCAAAAAAGTGAGGTATGTTTAAAATCGATCAAATGGTACGCTTTTGAAACGAAAAGATTGAATTTTCCGAAATCAAATGAATACATTTTGCAATAAAAAATATTTTTTTTAATCTCCAGAAACATTTAGATTCATTTTTCAGACAATGAGGTTAAAAATATATACAGGGTGTCCCAGAACTGAATGCGTTCCCTGAAATGAGGGGTTGGGGATAAAACTCTGAGTCGATTGATATAAGCATGTGTGGGTCTCAGATCAAGCCTTGAGTTATTATTAATTTTTAAAGGCAGGCCAATCAGGTGCGCCCGATGAGCCGGCGTACGTCCGTGAGCGATACGCGCGTGTGAGGTTACCTGTATGTGCGGTGCTCCCGCCAAATTGCATCAGAATCGGTCGATTAGTTTTTAGCTATACGTCATGCCAGTTTTGAATATACAGTGTAGAAGACCGTGCCATACCGCAGCCATTTTTAAAGATTAATAAAAAAATACCTTATAACAGCCAAAAATAAAACATACCCTAAGTCTAAAAAATGGTGATGAAAACCATCCTTTAAAAAAAAATCATGAATATCAGTAAATGTTTTCCTCGCCTCAAGGTATCTCCCCCCTTGAGAAACAATACATGCATTGTTGATAACCTAATGATGACATTTGTTTTACTGATTATTGTAAATAATCACGCAATGTAACATAATATAACAATATGGCCTCAAGGAATAATATAATAATATTATTGGCTTATTGGCAATGCAATTATTATATTTCTTATACAAATTACTATCAATTACCTCCATTATAATGGTTATAATATTCCACAGGTTATGTTATTCATATTAATACTGCTATCATATTCATGAATAATGCATAAAATAATACCGAACAATAATTATAATATGCAGGTACAGCAATTGCGATTTATCGCATCCACATATCATAATTGTTCGTTTGGGTTTGTTCGGGACCACCAATGATACGATATTGGACCAATATTATCACTGTTAATAAAATACTAGACACATCGGTAAAAGTGTAAGTAATATCATTATCAAAACATCAACAACATATTCATTATATTTACAATATTAATTATCATCAATAACGTACGTCCTATAACTCGACATAACAATACAATACTATCAATCAACAATGAAAAATAATAATACAAGGTTATCCATAAATAATACAACAAAATAATATATTGGGTAAATATTTACAAGTGGGGCTCGAGCCCTAATCGGCTCCAATTTTTTTTTGTCACGTGTTCGGGGCTATTCTGCAGTATGAAAATATGTTTTTTGTGATTGGGGAAGGGTATTTTATTAAGAAAAAAAATATATTTCCAGAAAATATTCGATTTTCGAAATACATTTTCTGTATACTTACTCTAATTTGTTTGGGTTTGTTTAGTTCAAACCCATGTCATTTGACCCACTTGATGTCACCAAACCCGTTTCCTCCATACCTTTGAAAAATAAAAAAAGCGTTTGGGGGTTGAAATAAGGGTTGTAATTGTCTTCCCCCGACTTAAATATTGTAAACGAAGTGCCCTGAGATACATCGATACGGTACAGAATTTCTAAACCCCTTTTCTATCTGGAGCCCCACTTGGAAATATTTACCTAATATTGAAATTAGCGAATAAAAATGCGACCCTTATTATATTATGACTCATAAACAATATAAAAGTAGCTGGATCGTATCACTAAACTTATTCATTCACCGCCCAACTGCCATCACCCGTATCATCATACAGCCAATGACAATTTGCACCTACCCGGCAGGACCCCATCCCAATTTTTCCTTTCCCATTCGCGAAAGCACTCGCCGACTCGCAGGGGTTTGATTCTTCACTTATTCGCACCGACAATTTGATAGAGCGTAACACCATCGCGCGGTAGAGCTTTTCACGCGATAGGGAAAAGGGTTTCGGTGAATGTGAATGTTGAAGTCAGCTCGCGTATAACAAACCGCGGCTGATCGCGAAATGTTTCCGGCACTCGCGCGTGATTCGTCACGAGCTGTTCATAAATATATATATATATATATATGTTTATATGTGCACATATGCGGCGATAGGGCAGAGAGATTGTAATATTAGGTAATACAGTCGAGTGGTGTACAAGAGAGCGACCAACCGGAAGTCAACTTCGCCAACCCCTGTGGTACAATCAACCTCACCCCCCGGAATTTGACGAGCGTACATGGCGCACGTACACGCGCATATACGTATACAGGGTGATCCACAACTATTAGGGAACCCTTAGTGAACATACAGGGTGCGTCGTTGTGAGCAAAACGCTTTTGCAAAAAAATGTAGTGCGATAAAAATTGGGCGAGATATTCGCGTTTGGGGGTCTTCTCCCTTTAGACGCTAAAAAAGGCTATTTTCATGAATTCTTTTGATACGGATACATTATAGATATTGATGTAAAAGTTGTTACACTTAATAAATACACTTTCGAAATACATGTAAAAAAAAATATTTATTTAAGCCACTATTTACAGACGAAAATAAAAAGGGGTTGAAAAAAATGTCCAAAAAACATGGTGGGTCTGTACTGTTGATGAAGTCTCGGAGATGGATCATCCGAATCACAAAAATCAAACGGTTCTAGATTCAGTATGTTAATGGCTATAGCGCATATCATACGATTTTTTACATATGCAAAAATAAATTACATATGCAAAAAAATTTTGAAAAAAATCTGAAAAAATTCTCGCAAACTCAACGAAAACCGATTCAACTTTTTACTATCTTAAGGTTTTCCTTCCATCCTTGTCGTTTTCGCGTTACACGTTATTTTTCCAATTGTCTCTCTTTTTTTTTAATCAAAATGTCCTTAAAAAACTACTACGAAGCTTTAAAAAAAAATTGAAGCATGAGCTTCCCCCTTTATGATTGCGGTCAAAGAAATGCATTTAAAAAAAATTGTCGGTCGACGGGGTCCACCAGAAAAGGAACAGAAAAAGGCGAAAAAGGGTCCTTTTTGAAAAAGAGTACTGGTCGTAAAAAAACGGAATGAAGGTGAATTCCTCCCCTTCATGGGCAGTTTATTGAATTCATTTACTGCAGTTTATTGAATTCATTTACGTCAACTATGGGCGAAATGGCATAAAAAATCGTTCCGGAAATTTTTTGAATTTTATTAATATATATATATGTATATATATATATATATATATATACACCCACACACACATATACACGCCACGCGTTATTCCGTGTATTTCTACATATGGCTGGTATTGTAATCTGGCATAATCGGAATGGCACCCCCGCAGAGTGCCAGAAGTGCATAGGGTTCCTCGTCCTGTGGTCCGACATATGTGGGGTGGGTTACCCTACGTACATACATGTGCACCTATATCTGCTACGGCTATCAGCACACCTGGCTGCTTTGTGGACGGTCTTCGAAGTCAAATGTCTTCGAAATCGCCTTTGCATATATACATGTATTTATGGATATTAGTTGTGCCGTTGATGGGGTTGCAAAGCGTCCAGCCAGCGCTGAAAACAGAAGGGTGCGTCACACTAAATTCAATACCCGAGGGGTGTCACGGAAAGAAGGAAGTCCCTCAACTTCCTACCCCTGCTGGAACGAAATTCATTTGAAAACGCTTAATCGTCGAGTAACAAACCGCGTCTCGAATCAAATTATAAATCCGATACGTATGGATGGAAAAGGGGAAAGCGGCTGAATACAGGGCGCGAGGAGGAGGATGAGAAACGAGATGGGAGTGCAGGGAGAACGGTGGCGATGGGAATGTGGGAAATATGGGGTTGTTGGAAGAAGCTCAGCATGTACACTGCGACGGACACGGGATGGCTAGACTTCCGGTGCGCGAGCAGCCCTGACCCGGGCCACTACTCGGATGGGTGACCACTTATGGGGGAACTGAACACGATTTTGAAACTTACGTCTCATGGCATATTCGTTTCGATGTAGTAAAGAAATCATTCATTCTATTGATTATATTTTTGTACGAAATAAAAAATGTTGTAACAACCGTTTAATTATTTCATCCATACATATACGGATTGTATATAGAATGATTTCAATAGAATATAATTTTATTCGAAGGATAATGTAGATATTTGGAGAACAGAAGAGATTTTGAAATAAAATAATATGTTATTTGAATCAATCACATTTTCCAATATTTTATACGTATATTAAGACATTTATTTGAATCAATCAATATATTTTTTTGACTTGATTGACTATCAAAGTCAGACGTTGCAATTGGTTTGCATGAAAATTCTGCATGAGATCTTTTTTCATAAAGTTTCCTTAACATTTAAGGTTAAAAAGAAGACTTTTCTAGATAAAACAAATAACCAAGAGTATTTTTTTAAAAACCCGGAAAAAAAAGTTACATTTTTAGAAATAGCATACGAAAAACCAAAAGCAGATGATTCTTTTCTCGAAAACCGTTGGACTTGTACTAAACTGAAATTCCAGGATATGGTAGGACATGATCTGAACCTAACGACAGTTGCAGGATTATCCATTCACAACAGGACACCCTGTATGTATACGTACCATTGCGATATCCATATCCAACTGCTGCACCGTCTACACTGCAATCGTGGCTATTCCAGAGATCCCGCCAATATTCAGTTACGGGGAACGATGTACATATGTGCATTTCTGCTGCGAATTGTGTCTTCGGATGGTCGGTTTGCAGATCGTCTGCGTATACGCGTATATATTGCCCTGAAGGCTACAACTAACTACCCGTTACATGTCGCGAAGATTACATTTCCGTACATACGTATATATCTCTATGCATCTTAGGCCATATACGTCTGTGAACGCATTGTCCCGTTTAAGGGGTCTCCTCACTTTAGACGCTAAAAAAGGCTATTTTCATGAATTTTTTCGATATGTTTATATTATAGATATTGACGTAAACGTAGTTACACTTAATAAATGCCCTATCGAAATACTTTAAAAAATTATTTTTATGTATTTATGTAATCCAAACGAACTTTAAACGCGTTTTTCTCGAAAAAACGCTTTTCGACGGCTTGTTGATAAAATCTTTGAAACTACTGAACCGAATTTTGTGAAATTATAACCGCATATTCTTTACAACTATAGCTATAGCGCATATCAAGGATTTTTTTTATTTTGACATTTACTAATTTTTTTGTGCCAAAAACGGTGAAAAAAACACCTTTTTGCATTTTTAAAAATGTCCGCCGTTTAGTTATTACTGCATGTATCAAAAATCGTATGATATGCGCTATATCCATTAACATACTGAATCTAAAACTGTATGATTTTTTTGTTTCGGATTATCCATCGCCGAGATTTCATCAACAGCGCAGACCTACAATTTTTTTAGGACATTTTTTAACTACTATTTTCGTTTATAAATAGTGACTTGAATAAATGATGTTCCTCCTAACTAAAAGTGTCTCATTTGGTCGCGGGAAGCACATACGCAGGCCAACATCGTTCTTTAAAATGGAAACTTTTTTTGATGCTGCAATCGATAAAACACCCCCATATAAAAGCAGTAAAAATTATGCTGCATTGAGTGCTCCAGTAGAAAAAATTAACTCATTAATCAAATTAGTCATTTAAAAAAATTAACAAATTTGACGTTTTTACGTCAGATCGGGGCTGACTCTCGAATCGAGTGGATCGATTTAAGGGGTCTTCTCACTTTAGATGCCAAAAAAGGCTATTTTTGTGCATTGATAGGTTTATACTATAGATATTGATATAAAAGTTGTTACACTTAATAAATACACTTTCGAAAAACATTTTTAAAAATTTAATTTATTTCAGTCACTATTTATAGACGAAAATGGTAGTTAAAAAATGTCCTGAACAAATTGTAGGTCTGCGCTGTTAATGAAATCTCGAAGATGGGTCATCCCAAAAAAAAATCAAACGGTTTTAGATTCAGTATGTTAATGGATATAGCGCATATCATACGATTTTTGATATATGCAAAAATTACTTAATTGCGGACATTTTTGAAATACAAAAGAGGTGTTTTTTCTCCGTTTCTGGCAAAAAAAAATTAAGTAAATATCAAAATTTACAAAATTCCTTGATATGCGCTTAGCTATAGTTGTAAAGAATATGGGGTCAAGATTTCATAAGGACCGGTTCAGTAGTTTCGAAGATTTTATCAACAAGCCGTCGAAAAACATTTCGAGAAAAACGCGTTTAAAATGTTTTTGGGTTAATACATCAAAGAAAAATACATAAAAAATACGAAAAATAAAAAATAATAATAAATATAAATATAATAAATAATAAATAATAATAAATAATAAATAATAAATAAAAAATACATAAAAATAAAATATACATAAAAATACATTAAAAAATACATAAAAGAAAAATTCAAATATATTTCGAAAGTGTATTTATTAAGGGCAGATATACACCTAGAAGCCGGAAAAAATGTCATTTTTGTGAATTTTTCCAAGGAAATTTTGAAACTTCGGATTGGGGTTTTAATTATCTAAAAGTATATATATTCAAAAATATGTTTAATTGCCTTTATTTAAAAATTCCAAAAATCTACAAGGATATTGTATGATCCTTGGAGCGTCGTAAAAAAATCTGCGTGTACGGTACCCACTGGCGTTTCTTCAAAAATCATCCGAAAAAAAAACCAAAAAGATTATTAAATTATATACTATAATCCAGTACTTGTCATAGCCGATTTTGAAAATATCGATTTATGACAAAATGGCGGTCGTTTGGACATAAATAGTGATTTTTGGGCCAAAAATTAGTTATTATTTTGCCTATAAAACAAAAACTAAGTAACGGAAAAAAAAATCCTATGACAAGTACTAGATAATGGTGTATAGAATAACCACGAAAAACCTCAAGGCAATCGGTTCATTGGTTTTCGAGAAATTTTGGGTACCGATTTGAAAAACGTGGTGTTGAGAAAAACGCGTTTGAAAATTTGGGAATGAATGAATCATGAAATTTGTCAACTTACGTGGAATCATCGATACCAGGCCCATAGTGTAGGTCTTCTACGGTCGACGGAATGTTCATAGCTTCTAAATCGATTTTCTCGACCATCTAGGTATATATCTCCCCTTAAGTGTAACAACGTTTATATCAATATCTATTATATAAACCTATCAAAAAAATTCCCGAAAATAGCCTTTTCAGGGTCTAAATTGAGAAGACCCCTTAAAAATGTAATCCAACACATCTTGCCACGATTGTCCCTCGTGCTTTTCCTCGCGCCACAGGATCTTCATTTCCGTTTCGCCAATCGCCGCCATTGAACGACCTTCGCACGAAAGAGTGCTGCGAAGGGCTTGCACAGCCAATATATGCACGTAAGAAATGTACATGTACACGCGTATATGCTGGCTCGTCGCATGTGGCTCTCGTATGCATCGACCATACACTATTTGCACGACGTCATGCTCGTCTCGCCCTTCTCTTTTCCAACCCACCGCCGCGAACACAGTTCGCCGATATACGTGCCAACAAAGGGATCTCCGAGAGCATATACAGGTATAAAGATCGCGGGCCAGTGCTGTGTACGATGTAAACGAGTGAACTTCTTATCGGTCGTCGAATCAAAGCATCACTCAAGGCTTGCAGACACAGAGGTCGTGCGGAGTAGAACTTGTAGTGTGACTTAACGTAGCGTGTTACTCTACCTATATCCAACATGCGTGTATGTGTCTTGATGTTTGTCGCTCGACAGCGCCCTCTAAAATTTTACTTTGTACGAAGATATGCCCTCGCAGATATATTGCATTGCGAGCAATAATTAATCGCTTTGCTCGGAGCAGTGGCATTTATAGCTATCGCCTTTGTGGTTGCAGCATTTTCGACGTTTGGAGTCTCCACTTTTTACCCTCTCTCGGCTATAAATTTAGCATTTTTTTAGTCTTGGTACACCAAATTCCCGAAGTTCTTGTCTATGCTTCGGCTCTGCAGGCAGGGAGCTAGGGGAAGAGTCGAATTTTCTTTAATTTCATATACCGTGAGTAAGAAAGTGTACTGTAAAACTTTGAACGGGTTTTGGAAGTTTTTTGTAGCTAACTTTTTTTTAACATCCTAGGCACCAACTTTTTTTGCTCCAATAGAACAGTGCGTCCTTTGGCTATCAAATGTATAAGAAAGTCACGCTCCACCAGCCCCTCACAATTTGATATATACATTTTTTTAAGGGAGACTTTGTCCTTGGAGTGCCATATTGCAGGTGTTTACATTTTATTTTTTTTAAAAGGAAACGAGTAAAGCTTTTTGAGTGCGGTTTTTTTCTTGCTTTTATTCATGATATACAGGACGATGAAAAAAAATTTTTTTGAAAAAAAAACCAAAATGGCGGCCGTTGCAGCTCCGCGAAAACAGGTCCTCAAATCGCGGGAGGTAAACGGCTGACATCACTGCCCGCTCTTTGTTGCTCTGAAACACAAATTCAAAGCATATTATCAATCTGTGACCCTTTGGTCATGGAATGACGGATGGGTTTTTCGTTTAGTACAAATTTCGGAAAATGGCGGCAATTTAAAAAAAATCGAATTTTCGCGTAAAAAGATAAATAATAAATGCAAAAATGTATCTATCGAAAAAACGATCCGTCATTCCGTGAATACTTATTTTCTGAGTATGCTCTCCAAATTTCAGGTCGATATGTTAATTACAGTGGTCAGGAGAATGTCAGCCATTTTTAAAAACGTGTTTTCGAGAAAAACGCGTTCAAAGTTTTGTAATGTGTTTACACAAATGTGTTTATAATTAGCGCTAATCGGCAATGCCTGGTCCATAGAGGCATCCCTCCTCTTCTTTTAGCTGCTCATGTTGAGCAGTTGAGCAAAGTCTCCCTTAAGGGTCAAAGTAGCCCTGAGTGTGCGGCTTCTCTGACAAGGCATTGACATGTAACATATGACAAACATTAAGGGTTACTTTGGAAAAATATTGATAAACAATGTAATATTTTATACATTATACATGAAATTAATGAAAAACAACGATTTTTCATAACCAAATTGTCATCGTTATTGAGGGGCTATACCAGTGTGACACTTGGAAAAAATCGTTTTTTTTTTTGTTGCCTTTTTCGACATTTTATACTTTTAAAAATGTCATTATTATTTATATCATTTACATCAATTTCACTTTATCTTGCAACAATCGATAGTTAAATCTTTAAACGCGTTTTTCTCGAAATGAGATTTTTCAAGTTTGCTGACATTGTAACTCATAGAGCAATTATCCGATTGACTTGAAATTTGAACTGAGTACTCTTGAATATATTTACTCTACAATAACGTAGGATATTTTTGATTGGATGAAAATTGACGATTTGGTATTGAAAAAAACGACCATTTTATAAGCAAGAAAAAAGACTTTTTTTCATAACTACGCCATTTTGTTAGATTTTGATATTTTTCGAAAATGCTACGTCATTGTAGAGGAAATACCTTCCAGTTTAACGACATTTTTTCCTTTTTCGGTTTCAGCTACTCAATCGGCCGGAATCATGTCAGCAGTGGAGGAACTTTTTTTTGGCGCCTCCGAAGGCAGCGCACCAGTCGCTTTGATCTCAATATTTTTCTATGAAACAATTATGTAATATAGTTCAAATATAGCCAAATATATTCTTCATTTTCCGACACATTTGATTGAGTACTTTTTTTCCAAAAAATTCCCGAAAATCACCGAAATTTTCAGCGTTCACACTGGTTAGTCCCTAAAGGCAGCAGAACTCGAACAATTTTCGTCCAATCGACTTGAAATGTTAACCGTAGCTCCGTAGATTGCTTCAACAGTAAAGTACGAGCGCTTTTTTCGATGTATCGAAAATTGTAAAAAATGTATCACTTTTGAGATGATAATAATGGTCGAAAAAACCAACTTTTTTTCAAACTCGTCTCTATTTTTCTTTTAATTATTTTTCAATTACCCCCGTACTTGACTGCTAAAAACAATATAATTAGCGAAAATATTTCACTCTTAGTTCCGGGACTAAATTTGCAACCTTCTACTGCGTGCCGGGTAGAGGGTTGGCTGAAAAGCAGGAGTGCTATATTGACTCGTGCGCCGCCATTTTGTATATGTTTGGCAAATAATTTTTTTTTACATACTTCAATATATACCTCATAAAACTTAAAAGCTCTTTTGACCATGTATTTTATTCCTTCCTTCAAAAAAAAAAGATCCAAAGAAAACGGTCCAAAATAGGCAGTTACAGTGATGCCCTTCCTTAAAGAAACATGTTACATAAAAATATCAAGTACCCGGGGTGCTATTATAGGCACTTAATGAGTCTTATAATTGTCATTAAGATCAAAATCAACTTGAGCAACATCACAATCAACTTTAGCAACACAATGATAAACTTGAACAACAAATTGTTGTTCGAGTTTAATCCCCGCACTCGCCGCCCGCCACAGAAGATCAAGCGGGCTCGCTTCGCACCCATTTAAAACGTATTTTGGCGCTCTGTCAAAGTAGCCCCAAAAACTGTCAAAGTTACCCTGAATGTCAAATTAGCCCCGTTTTACGGTATTGGCACGCCTTGATTTTTTCGGTATGATTTTTGGGGATCTCCATTGCTGGCGTACATTATTTAGATTGGAGTTAATTGCATATGATTTATATTTAAAACAAGCTGGTGAATAAAATACTCGTTGAAACGGTTCTACTTTGTCGATGGGTTATTCACACTCAGCGAGGTGAGCGGATACTTTCCTTACGAATTGTATTTATCATATTTTAGAACTTCTTTAGTACCCTTACTCTCTCTCCATGGATATATATATATATATATATATATATATATATATATATATATATATATATGTGTGTGTGTGTGTGTGTGTGTGTATACACATACAAATAGATACATCGATATATAAATTAGGTGAAAAATAAATCAGATATAAATTCAAATACTAAATAAAACGGAATAACCCCGAATTTCAAAAACGTAAAAAGTACCCAAACTTTCAGAATTCTAAAAAACATACATATACTATATATATATATACACATATAAGTCGATAGATAGATAGATATATAAATTAGGTAAAAAATAATTCAGATATAAATTCACATACTAAATAAAACGGAAAAACCCCAAAAACGTAAAAAGTACCCAAACTTTCAGAATTCTATACACACTATATAATGTGTCGTCGAGACGTATACATATACGTCTCGACGACAACCACTCGAACTTCGCCCCCCAAAAATTCCACTTGTCCCGAAAATACGTGTTCAAAAACTAGAAATCATAAGTGAGAGATGAGCTGGAGGAAAAAAAAACCAAAAAATTGAGGGATCGATCTATGGAGTCCAGCGAGAAATGTCAAATAAAAATAGAATTAAATAAAAACGCGAAGTTGCTGCTTGCCAGTAGCATTGAAGAATGGAAAAGGAATGAATGTCGTAATGGTAAAAATAAAATACGAAAATTAGATAGAGTGAGCGGGAGATGGATAAAACGAGATATCGCGTGCGTGAAAGATGAGAGCTGAAAGCAAGCCCTATTCGAAAGAAAAAGAGAAAGACAGAGAGAGGTAGAAAAAGAGAATCCGCGGTGGTGAGTTTCCGAGCGCTCGCGCGCGGACAACATCAAAGGGAAGATTTTGTCACGCGCCCACACCAGCCTCTCGCATGGGCCCACACTATCGCGGAAAAACATGCACCCCCAATACACGCGACATTTACACTATATATATATATATATATATATATATATATATATATATATATATATATATATATATATATATATGGACATAGCTTACAAAAACACACACACGCGTATGCAGTGTTACGTTTCTCTCGCCATAAAGCTTGAAAACTCTCGAAAGTCAGGTATATATTTCAGACAACCGTGCCCACACGCTACATTAATTCGTAGCACGAATGCGTGAGCGCTCTCTTCCTATCTCCATCCGTGCAATTTTCATTCCACTCAGTCTCTTGCCCCCTCTCACCTCCTGCCTCTCTCTCTCTCTCTCTCTCTCTCTCCCTTTAGAGAGCAAAAGAGAGAGAGAGAGAGAGAGAGAGAGAGAGAGAGAGAAATTCAACCCCTTTCGGGCTTTATCGAATAACGCGCGCGCTTCGTCGCGCCACGAAAAACAACGCCAGGCAGTTGTATAAAAAAAAAATTAAAAAGCTAACCCGAACAAATCCGACAAAATGCCGTGAACGAAGAATGTCACGAAAGCTCGCAATGCCCATTGATAATGATCCAACGCATCTGAAGTCTTTGTTTTTTTTTGTTTTTCTTTTTTATCCATTGTTATCGGTTTTGTCGACCGCTTCGTCCAGCCCCGCGGCGGAGCTTTGAAATTCAAACGAGGATGTGCCGAAGTCGCGGGCTACGACTTCGCCCTCACTCCCTATCGGACGTGTATCGTAGACGAGTATTTATCCCCAAGGTAGGTTGATAGAAGTCCCCGAAAGACATGCAAAAAAACGAATTCGGCAACGAATAGGCAAATGGCAAAATAGAGTATACGTTGAAATTCAGGAAAAATATAGATATAAAAAACGAAATATGCGTGGATAGAGGGTCATTACAAACTCGACCTGTTCCTTTTTTTTAACAGGTAATTTGCAAGAAACGAATCTGTCGACTAGGGGTCGAGAATGAGTGGTTTCCGTACGTTGCACCTGTGCTTTTTTTATTCATTTTTTTCCAAACCCGTGGAAAAGTTGATAATGTTTTTACCTTTTTAGAAAACTCATGAAACAAGGAACTTGTTTCTTTGATTTGTCTGCGTTTCACATTTTCTAGTAGTGCTGGTTGATTTTTAAATAATTTACAAAAAAAAATTATTATTACTGCTACTGAAGAGCCTTTATTACTGACAAGGAACATCCCTCAGGCCCAACCCCCTTTGATTTTGTTGAAAATTGGATATGTTATAAAGCACCGAAAAGTAAGCGATACGTATTTTTTTTTATCGGCGGAAAAATGGTTTTCAGGGGGTGAAACCACCCCTCGAAAGAGGCATCTCTAGGGTTAAGGCAGTAGTCTGCTTTACAGGCTTCAAAAAATCGATTTGAAGAAGAGGAAGGATTATTGTATGGCCCGGGGATAGCTGATTAACATCTAATCAGTGTAAGTATCCAAAAACTTATATTTTTTTGGACCGAAAACTTCAAAGCCCGTTTTCTCGAGTTTTCATTTTCACAAGTTTTAGAAAACGGTGCCGGCGATAGCAAAAACAATATATGTCCGATCGAAAGAAATCAAAGTGATCTAGCTTCAGTATTAAATTATCTTCTATTTGAACTAAAAAAGTTGGACAAAAGTACTATTTAAATTACTTGTTTTGCAACTTAAAGTGAATTTTTTTTTTCTTCAAAAAAGTGAATTTTTTTTTCAAACTTCGAAAAAATTTGGAATTTCATCATTTCTTCAGTATTTTTTTAGTTCATATAGAAAAGGAACTTATAAAAAATTAAAAAAAATTTGGTTCGACTGTTTCAGATGCATCGCACGACCTCCATCACCGGCACCGATTTACAAGTGCAGACTCCACGCGCCCCAGAAAAATCGTTACAACTTTGAAAAATTTCAATATTTTTTAATAATAAAAATTGTTTTTTAAAGCTTGAATATAATACACTATCGTCTCAAAATTTCGTTTACCGCAATCATTTCCTTCCCTTTCAAAAAAATTGCTGAAAAAACGCTTTTTTTCGGCTTCTAAAGCAGACTACTTAATATTAATTAATATTAAGTAGCCTTAATATAGCAGTATCACACACAAGGAGTCCACCGATTTTAATGAAACAAAAACGAAAATTCTTCTAACCCGAAGCAATGAAAAATGCACTACAGTGACAATGCAAAAAAAAATAAGGGGTGAACCACCCCTATATTAAGGGATGGTTTCACCCCATAAAACGGTTTTTTCGCCGATAAAAAAAATGCGTATCGCTTACTTTGCGGTGCTTTATAACATATCCAAATTTCAACAAAATCGAAGGGTGTCACCTGAGGGATGTTCCTTGTGAGATAATGGGAATTTTGGGCATGCGTTTTTTCTCAAGCGATCATTTATGGATCGGCTTTCACAAAAGTATCAATTGAGTGTCCAGAGTCTTTGTACAATTATATGTTTTCGGTAACAAGTGTGTGCATTTTTTCAAAATCTTAAAACCACCAGAATTCGGAAACCACTCATTTTCGACGCCTTGTGGACAGGAGTTAATTTGCTGCAAATAAACTCTAGTATGAACCTTTTCAAGAAATAAGTTGAATTTCTCAATCACGCTGCATATTTTTTATTTTCCGAGTCGATTTGTAACTACTCGTCTTTGTGTGTAAAATATATATACACACGCCCATATACCGGGCGACCCATTTTAATCTTACACCAGATTTATCTCGGAAAATACTCCTCCGATCAAATATTGAGTATAATAAAACTTTTAGGGTTCAAAGAGGGACGTCAAAAAACCATATTTTTTGGTCCACAATTCAAAATGGTGACGTTAAAATGGCTAACATCTTTTTTTAAAGGGGATCATGCATTTTCACCAAAACATTTATCAGGCCAACACTAACAACTTTTGGAGAAAAAGTTTTTTGACAACGGACATAATTTTTAGGTTAGAATACCATTTTTTGGTGTTGTTTGTTTGGGTTATCGAACCAACCCAAATAAACTCACACACGCACACTTACACTAGGAATGTTGTTGACTTAACCTCCTCGTCCTGTATAGCGCTAAAATAGGAAAAATGGTATTCTAACCAAAAAATTATGAACGTTATTAATAAACTTTTTCTATAAAAGTTGTTAGTTTTGACCTGATAAATGTTTTGGTGAAAAAACTTCATGATCCCATTTTTTTTAAACATGCAGGCCATCTTTACGTCGCCATTTTTAATTTTTGACAACATTTTTTTTTTCCTTGTCCCTAAAATTTTTATTACACTTCTTCTCACTTGGGCGTTAAAAGAAGGCTATTTTCATGCATTTTTTTGGTAGGTTTATTTTATAGATATTAATATAAAAGTTGTTACACTTAATAAATATACTTTCAAAGTACATACAAATTTTTTAAATGTATTTTTGTAACACAAACAAACTTTGAGCACGTTTTTCTCGAAACAACGTTTTTCGACGGTTTTAATTGTTGATAAAATCTTCGAAACTACTGAACCAATTCTTATGAAATTTCAACCATATATTATTTACAACTATAGCTACAGCGCATATCAATGATTTTTTTAAATTTCGATATTTACTGTTTTTTTTTTGCTAAAAACGGTGAAACAACCCGTTTTTTTTTGTTTTTCGAAAAATGTCCGCCATTTTGTTATTTCTGCATATATAAAAAATCGTATGATATGCGCTATAGCCATCAACATACTGAATCTAAAACCGTTTGATTTTTTGTTTTGGATGATCCATCTCCGAGATTTCATCACCAGCGCAGACCTACAATTTTTTTAGTAAATTTTTTTAACCACCATTTTCGTCTATTAATAGTTACATAAACTATTTCTTTTTAAATGTATTCCCAAAGTGTATTTATTAAGTGTAACAACTTTTATATCAATATCTATAATATAATCAAATTAAAGAAATTCATGAAAATAGCCTTTTTCAGCGTCTAAAGTGAGAAGACCCCTCAATACATGATCGGAACGGTACGTTTTGCGATAAATCTGATGTTTGATTAAAAGCGGATACCCTGTATAACTACACACGTATATATCTATATACAAAGACGAGCACTTAGAAGTCTACTCGGAAAATAGTGGAACGTGACACGAATGTTCCGCTGGTTGTTAAATTTAGGAACGGGTAAAGAGACTCGCGGTTTCGATTGTGCAAACGTACATGCAAAAAGCGTCTCGCGCGTGCATCTTATCACGGTCGACTTTTTTGTCTCGCGCGACACGCGTGTATTATATTCGCGATGTGCGCAAAAAGTTAATCCCGATAAGAAATTCCTTCGGTACACGCGACGACGACTATTCGGCCACATGAATATATATATATATACATATATACATATATATATATATACACACGAAGATTCGTGAAAGAAAATTAAGCCATTCCACAACTGCAGTGGCAAGGTCTTTTTCTGCCGCAACGTTGCAAAGGGACCACGTGACCTCGTATAACGTCGATTAATAACGATGCAACGAATTATCATTATTATTTTCTTTCTTTCTCCACTTCTTACTGAACGCGATTACAAGAATAAATTTAAATTAAAAAGAAAAATCCCGTAAAAGCGGAGAAACGGTACACGCGTCTGGCGGCACGAAAATGCCTGGAGCGAAGTGAAAAGGAAAAGCAACATCATCGAGAGACAGAGGAGGCGAGAGAAGATCCCGTCGTGGCAAAGTCGATATTCTTTGGAGGGTTGCTTTCTCGGTTGTTTTTTATATTTATTTTTTTCATTGCCGGGTCTTTAATAATTCATAAATGTCGTCGGATAGTGCCAATTATAAAATAACGAACGCTCCCTCGAACCTTGCCGCCCTTTACTAGAAACGAACTAGGGGTGCGAAATCCACGCGAAAGAGGAAAAGAAAGAGCGAGAGAGATATATCCATTTACACAACAGCGAATATATATACATACATACATATACATATATACATACATACATACATACATATATATATATATATATATATATATATATATATATATATATATATATATATATATATATATATATATATATATATATATATATAAACGAGAATACGCCGCCGCAATGTGAGACCGATATAAAAACTTTTTCCTTTGTACCGTCAAAAGGATATCGAGTCTTCGGACACGAGGGAAAGCGGGTATGGCCATATGGACTTCCTGGACGAGTATCATTGTGGACCGCGCACACATACACACACACGCGCTTATGTGCCTCTCTGTGTGTGTGTGTGTGTGTGTGTGTGTGAGAGAGAGAGAGAGTGTGCGTCCGTGTGTGGGTGTGTGTGTATTGCGGCTCAACCAGATAACGCGCTTTGGTGTTCTCGCGCGTTGGAACGCGGGTTTTGGACCAGCTCTCTTCGTAACAGATACGAAGCGAGTATTATATATATATATATATATATTAGGGTGATTCGTTTCAGGGTAACTTTTTTTTCTGACCCATCGTGCCCGAAAATCTTTAGTCGGTACCCAAAAACGAAGTTTCGTGAAAGGGGGGTGTTGTAAAAAAATATTTATAGGTCGCGAATCAAAATTGAAGGTTTCCCATCTGATTAACATTGAAAAAAACGTTTTTCTCATTATTAGTGTTACCATTCCGCGAATTTTGATATCGCGATATTTTCCAAGTGGGTTCTCACAGGAAATATGATACTTTACAATAAAGTTCATTGAGCCAAGTCCGTAAATTCAACCGTTTCAGCGGTATCATTATTTCAAGTGAATATTGTATGAAAATATCTATTCAAACGGCTGTAACGCCTAAGCTATTAGATATATCGAAAAAAAATTCAAATGAGAACAATGTAGAGAAAGTAATTTGCTACAAAAAAGTCTTATAAGCCGAGCCCGTAAATTCAAGTCTTTCTCAGCTATAGGTGGATGAAGTAAAATAAATAGATTTTTTTTTGTTTAAAAAAATATCTATTTATTTTACTTCATCCACCTATAGCTGAGAAAGAGTTGATTCTCTTTCTCAGCTATAGGTAGAGAGTCGAGGGCTGACCCCCTCTTTGTTGATCTGAGACACAAATTCAAAGCGTATTATCAATCTGTGACCCTTTGGTCATGGAATGACGGATGGGTTTTTCGTTCAGTACAAATTTCGAAAAATGGCGGCAATTAAAAAAAAATCGAATTTTCGCGTTTTTTTCGCATAAAAAGATGAATAATAAATGCAAAAATGTATCTATCGAAAAAAACGATCCGTCATTCCGCGAAGACATATTTTCTGAGCATGCTCTCCAAATTTCAGGTCGATATGTTAATTACAGCGGTCAGGAGAATGTCAGCCATTTTTAAAAACGTGTTTTCGAGAAAAACGCGTTTAAAGTTTTGTAATGTGTTTACACAAATGTGTTTATAATTACCGCCAATCGGCAATGCCTGGTCCATAGAGGCATCCCTCCTCTTCTTCTAGCTGCTCATTTTGAGCCGCTAACATCTCCCGCTGCTCTTTCAAGGACAAAGGCTCCCTCAATAGTATTTGATTGTATGGGTATGTATATAGAATGTTCGGTTATATCAAATTTCCTTGCGTGTCATTAAGCAAACGCCAGGGGTGGGGGGGGGGGGCGTCTTTGTCGCCAAGAGAGAAAGAGAGAGAGAAAGAGAGATGAATGAAAATATAGAGAAAGCTTTTTCTGGACGTGACGTCTTGTAATTGGAAAGCCTTGTGCGTCTGCACGTCCGGCCGGCTCTCCGACCAAAAGGGTGAACCGTAGGGTGCCTGCGCGAGCCGTACGAATTTCGCGAATAATCCGCCCCCGTTGCGTATTTGATATTCGCGATAGGAATTGCGTGTGATGTACGAGCCCAAAGATCGGCACGATGCAAAAATTTACGATTAATGAAAAGTACCGATAAAAATTAAATGCCCAAAAAAACATATTCGTGCGATAAATGTTAATCGAAATGAGGCTGGAAGAGGAAAATGTAAGAGGAAAATTCCTAAAATTCATTACTGATAAGAGAAATAAAGAGGGAAATAAGAAGCGTCGTATGCATACATATGTTACCTTTAAGGCGGGAAATCCTTTTAGACGCCTGAAAATGAGTCATTTTTCATGCATTTTTTTAAACATGATAAAATAATCGCATTATTTAAAAAAAATTTACATTATCTTAATACAACTTTCAAATGGTATCTTTTGAAAAAGCTGCTCACGTTGTATACTTAAAATCCTTAGTTTTAAGCATCTTATATAAAGTTATAACTCAAAATAAATATACCTCAAAAAGTTATATAGCTCAAAATGGTATTGATCGATCAAGCTGAAATTTTGGGAGGTTTCTCACTACAACATTATTGGAAGGATGTACCTATAAAAATATGAAAAAGTATAAAATTAAAAATTACGTAGACTTTGTTATTAAATTTTCATATTTTTGACCATTTTCTCGACAGTTTTTAGCCCAAAAAAGTAATTTATTTACGTGATAACCTTGAGGGGTGTTCTCACTTTAGACGCTTAAAAAGGCTATTTTCATGAATTTTTTGATAGCTTTATATAAGAGATATTGATATAAACGTTGTTACACTTAATACACTTTCGAAATACATTTTGAAACAACATTTATTTATTTAAGTCGCTATTTATAGACAAAAATGGCAGGGAATACTAAGTGGAATATGGGGAATGTATCAAGGAGGAAGAACCTTGCACAGATAGAACTTAAAAAAAATATTTAAAAACATAGACGAAAATGGTAGTTAAAAAAATGTCCTGAAAAAATGGTAGGTCTACGCTCTTGATGAAATCTCGGAGATGGATCATCCGAAACCAAAAAATCAAACGGTTTTAGGTTCAGTATGTTAATAGCCATAGCGCATATCATACGATTTTTCATATATGCAAAGATAACAAAATGGCGGACATTTTTCGAAAAAAACAAAAAAAACGCATCATTTTCACCGTTTTTGGCAAAAAACAAATAGTAAATATCAAAATTTTGAAAAATCCTTTATATGCGCTATAGCTATAGTTGTAAAGAATATGTGGTTGAAATTTCATAAGGATCGGGTCAGTAGTTGCGACGATTTTATCAACAAGCCGTCGAAAAACATTGCCTCGAGAAAAACGCGTTTAAAGTTTGTTTGGATTACATAAATACATTAAAAAAAATTTGTATGTATTTCGAAAGTGTATTTATCAATAATTTAAAAGATAATGTCAACATTTTTTAATTATGTGATTATTTTATAACTTTTGAAAAAAATCATGCAGTCTCATGTTCGGGCGGCTAAAGGGTTTGCCTCTTAAGGCAAGAAATTTGCAAAAGATGTACCCAAAGCACGAGGCTGGTCGGCGCGGAGCGGGCGGGGGGGGGGGGGGGGGGGGGTGGAAGAGCGTTGGTGAAAGAGCGAGAGTAAAGCACAGAAAAAGAGAGACCGAAAAAAAGAGCCCAGCTTAAATTTAAATAAAAAAAGAGCTGTAGTTACGATATTATTTTGCCTTAAGGGGTGTTATGCCTAGTTGTAAAAGTCGAAACACCACTAATTTCAAAACCAAAATATTTTGACAGTATATCATCTTATAAATGTTCTCTGAAAGTTTTAAGGTAATCGGATCAAAATTGACCGATTTGTAGGCTGTTATGTTGACACTCGGAGCGTCGTTAAAAACTTTAAACGCAATTTTCTCAAAAGTACGTTTTCGACGTCGGTGAGCAAAATATCTAGAAAAACTACTGCATCGATCTGTTTGAAATTTTCAGGGCTTTTCCTAAATGTAGAAATATAGTATTTGATCGCAGGATTTCTTCTTTCGATGTATACATTCGATTTGATGAACGAAAACTGCCCATTTTTTTACAAAAATCAAGATTCACTTTGAACGTACGCGTTAAAAAAAAATATATGATCGATCAATCATAGGATAAACTAATATACTATCGAAATTTGTATGATTTTTTAATATTTGATAACCTGATTAAGTAGGGCATTGCTGACCACGAAAAACGTTTTTGAGAGGTGCTTCCCCGATATCAGCTGTAAATGGATTATAATTAAATATTTTTACACATAAAGATTACAGAGTACGCTTCAAATTATACTCTTTCAAATACCTAATTTTTGTATAAATTTATCATCCCGATTTTCTAAAAGAAATTAAGGATAATCCGTTAAGGGCCTTATATACCCAAAATAATACATTTTTTTGTATATGATTTTAGCCTGAGCTTTAAAGAATATTTCAAGCTTTTCAGAATTAAAAAAATCCCACTAAATGTTGAAGTTACAGTACTTGGCTCGTGCAAGCTTTTATTTTCTTCTAAGTAGGCAGATGCGCGCTGTGCCGAAATCTTTAAACTTCCATGTTTTTCGAGCTGGAGGCGTTTTTTCGATATATTCGTCTCAAAATCAGCTATTTTTGGTGAAATTGACCCGTAAACGGGGGGGGGGGGGGGGGAAATTATTTATGTTATCATCAAATGTCCACCATCAAACCACAAAACTTTTGTAGGAAACATTTTTTTTGTACGACCCTATCTTTCAGAATTATTATGATGCTCTTTGTGAAGGGGACACCCTGTATATATACCCTATTCTTAATATATTGATGTACGTATTTGATTATTTATGGGTATATATGTATGCTGGAAAAAAACAACCGATATTCTTTGGATTAAATCATTGAGACTGGAGCCACCTTAAGACTCCCATTCGCATAAAAGTCGAGATCTCGAAAAATCTCTCGCTACTTTGAAGTCAAAACTTGGCCGTTTCTTATTTCCCTTCGTTATTGCAGGTGGAAAAGTCGACGGGGAGGAAGGTGAAACGGAAGTGGAGGATTACAGCGCGTATCCGGACTACAACGAGGTCGCGGAGGGCACGAGCAACGGGTAAGTCGACGTCGTTGAAATCTGCGATGAGTTTGCAAATACTTGTCGCGGTTTTTGATCAAGGAGTGAGGATAACATAAAAAAAGTCGATTTTTCTTTTTTTATTAGCCTCCAAAATCCGTTCGTACGGGTTTGTTCGAGTTTCGAACTTTTCTTCCTAGGAAGAATTTATTTTGGACATTGTTCTCGAGGCACGCGTCATTTAAAAAAATGGCTCTGATTTGCGAAAAGCTGAATGACCTTACAGCTCAAAATTTAAGAAAAACAACCAATTTTGAAGACTCGAAAAACAAGGTGGAAAAGGAAACTAGATTGATCGACCTTTTTTTGTTGATCTCGCATATTTTTTACTCACTCCTCACTCAGGTGAGCTTCAACTTGGCTGCTCTTTTTTTTAGCTATTTTCTGGTCCCGGAAATTCTCGTTTTTTTTTTGGAAATTACATCGGGCATCTTCTCAGAGAAGAGGTACTAATAAATAAGAACCTCTAATATATTCTAAGAAATTTCTATAGAAATTTCTTTCGCAGAGAAAGTTCGCAGAGAAAATAATAGGAATTTCTTTCCTATAGGAATAGGAATAGAAAGTGGAATAGGTATTTCTTTCGCAGGGAAATTGTAATAGGAATTTCTTTCTGAGAGAAATTGTAATAGGGATTTCATTCGCAGGGAAATTGTAATAGGAATTTCTTTCGCAGGGAAATTGTAATAGGAATTTCTTTCTCAAAGAATTCGTAATAGAAATTTCTTTCTTCCAGAAATTGTAATATTCATTTATTCCTCGCAGAAATTATAGTAGGAATTTCTTTCGCAGAGAAATTGTAATAGGAATTTCTTCTTCACAGAAATTGTGATAGGCATTTATTCCTCGCAGAAATTATCATAGGTTCTTTCGCAGATAAATTGTAATAGGCATTTATTCCTCGCAGAAATTATTATAGGTTCTTTCGCAGAGAAATTGTAATAGGAATTTCTTTCCTAGGGAAATTGTAATAGGCATTTATTCCTCGCAGAAATTATTATAGGTTCTTCCGCAGAGAAATTGTAATAGGAATTTCTTTCCTAGGGAAATTGTAATAGGAATTTTTTCAGAGAAATTGTAATAGGGATTTCGTTCGCAGGGAAATTGTAATAGAAATTTCTTCCTCAGAGAAATGGTAATCGGAATTTCTTTCTCACAGAAATTGTAATAGGCATTTCTTTCTCAAAGAAATCGTAATAGGTATTTCTTTCTCCCAGAAATTGTAATAAGCATTTATTCCTCGCAGAAATTGTAGTAGGAATTTCTTTCGCAGAGAAATTGTAATTGAAATTTCTTCCTCAGAGAAATTGTAATGGGAATTTCTTCCTCACAGAAATTATAATAGGCATTTCTTCCACGGAGAAATTGTCGTAGGAATTTCTTTCGTACAGAAATTGTAGTAGGTATTTATTTCGCAGAGTAATTATAATAGGAATTTCTTTCTCAGAGAAATTTTAATCGCCATTTTTTTCTCAGAGAAATTGTAATAGGGATTTCTTCCTCAGAGAAATTGTTAGAGGAATTTCTTTCTCACAGAAATTGTAATAGGCATTTCTTCCTCAGAGAAATTGTAATAGACATTTCTTTCGCAGGGCAATTATAATAGAAATTTCCTATTACGATTTCCCGAAAATGAAAGATTTCCCAAAAAAAAATTACTATTCCAGCTTCCCAGAAAATGACGGACAAGTTTCCTAGAAAGAAAAAAGATTACTCCACTTTCCCAAAAAATGACTGACAGATTTCCCAGAGAAAAAAATACTATTTCAATTTTCCAAAAAAACGACGCGTGACTTCACGACACTAGAAAAATCGCCAAAAAAACGCAACCGTATTCAAGGTCACCTAGTAAAAAAAACAGTACCGGAGAATAGCTACTAAAATCACAGTGGAGCTTTTTTCTATTTTCCCAACAGTATCAAAAATATCTTGACTGCGTCGCCATCGAAAATTTAGTCTAAAAAATTTACTCATCGCCTTTTCGCCTCTACCTCCACGGTAACTTTTCCGGTAATTTGTTAGATAAGTGACTTTTTCGAAAAAATTGCTATATTCTCATTCATTGGGTTATGAATTATGATATTCAGTCGGGGAAGGCTGAAATTTTTAATTAATAAATTTTTCACAAGCAAGAAATTGTCAAAAATAATTTCGAAATTTTTCAAAAACCCAAACAAACCCAATATAGGCGTCGAAATGTTCGAATATGCCCTATTTTATCACGTGTTTTCGCGAACTCCAAAACCCCATAACCTTCTATGATGGGGGAGGGGGGTGAATTTATAACCTAATAAAATAAATAAATGAGAAAAAGCACCAAAAAAATGTTAGACTCATTTTTCGGAAAAAGTCACTTATCCAAAGAATTACCACTTTCCTCCCGAGCGTAAAAGAACACAGTGCACACGCATTTTTCGCAAGTCAACAAACACGTACAAGTAAGGAGAAAAAAGAATCCGTTCGCGAGACCGTCGCGTATCCTTATCCCGATCCAATTACAGATTTTTCCCCAACTAAGCGCGCGATGAGATCCAAGATTTTCGCAAGATCCTCGCAGGACACACTCCCGAGCAATTTCCGTTATCGCTCCCGGGGGCTTTTCCCTCGCGTTCAAAGACGAAAAAAAACGTGAGCTTGGCCACGATCCTCGATGCTCCTTCGGCAATCGGAAGTGTGCGGGTGTAAGTGCGAGCCGCGATAGCCCATCCCGCGATGGGTGCGAAGGACCGCACACCGGGTCTGGGTACCGACGAGAATTCCGATGGAAGCTTGTCGGACGCAGGGAAGCTTCTCTTCGGCTGTCGTTGCAGGAATAATTAGTTTATCCGGGAATTTCACGAATGGCGAGACGGGCGAGGGAGCCTGGAGAAAAGAGGAGGCGACATATATGTACATAGGCCATATATATATATATATATATATATATATATATATATATATATATATATATATATATATATATATATATATATATATATAGTATAAAAGATATTGAATATTGGCTATTCCGACGAGACTCGGTACGTGCCCGGCAGCCTTGAAAACGGGAATAGCTCTCCGGTATTCAAAATAAATGTCAGCTTGAGGAAAAAGCCCTCCAATCTTTTTCTTCCTTTGTAGCCTGTACTCTGACGCACTACACATCGGAGATAGTAATCGTTTTCTTGGGGAAAAAAATATTTCGATAGTTGAAAATAACAATATAGGTGAAAAAAATGTTTAAAAAAACACGCTTTTATTTAATGTACTAAAAAGTAGCATTTTTTACCCAGTCACCTATATGTGACTATAAATAAAAGCTTGTGGTGCTCAACTTTTTGAATGTTTAATAAACTTGATCAATTCGGTTTTATCACCCGTATTTAATTTGGCATAAGAGTAATTTGAGAAATTATTATCACACGTTTGTACTCAGTTTCAGGGTTTTCATTAACGAAATCTCAAGTTGTTTTAGAGTAAATTAAATACAGCTGATATGTTAACGGATTTATATAAATTAAAGATTATATGTCTAGTTTTGAGCGGGCCAAGCTTTTATTTATAGTCGCATATAGGTGACTTGGTAAAAAAAATATTTTCTATTTTTTAGTACATTAAATAAAAGATTGCTTAAGGGGTTACCCCCACTTGCGATTTTGAAAAAATCGATTTTTTTTATTGCATTTTTTTGAAGTATAAGTATCTGAGAATATGTCCTGAAAATTTCAAGTCGATCCGAACAAACTGACTGAGATATGAGCGTTGAAAGAGATAAGAGAAAGATAAATAAGAGTTTGGCATTAATCCACTCCCACCCCTTTCATCCCCTAAAAAAAATCCCTGCGCCCCGATTTTTATGCAAACTTCGATTTAGCATCCGCGGCACCTACAAAATCACCTGTCAAAAAACTAGCCTTCTTCTATTTTTTGCCGATTCCAATATACAGCACGACTGTACTATTGCCCTTTTGCCGTTTTCTAATTCGATTGCACCGAATGGCTAATTAAATTGGAGGCATTCGTGAGGGCTCCGGGTTTTCTTCTCTGGCTCTCCCTCGCTCTCAGTCGATTCGCCTTCGTGCATACACAGAAGTGGCGCACCGGCCTGGGGAATTATACGAGAATATTTTATTGATGAGCGAGCGAGAAGGGTAGAGAGGGTTCGTCGTATAGGACAGAAAGCACAAATGGAGCATTTTCTTTTGCTTTGCCGAAGGTAAGGGATGCTGAGGGAAGAGAGAGAGAGAGAGAGAGAGAGAGAGAGAGAGAGAGAGAGAGAGAGGTTTTGAAACGCATATATAGACGACCTTTAAGGGCTCAATAAGGAAGCGACGCGATTGGCTCGATTTGCAAGCTAATAACGCCACGTCCTGTGTGCTATACACTTCCGTTCTCTCTCTCTCTCTCCCCCTCCCTCATTCTCGTCTCCCGTCTGATGGCCATTTTTTTTGGCGTACGATAAATGTAGTCGGGCGTGATTGAAATTGATTTTTTTCTTTTTTCTACACTTTCTCTCTGTCTCCCACGATAGCTCATCACCCGCAGAGGAAAGACCAATTTCAAGCGCGGTGGGAGGGAGGGGGGGGGGGTGAAACGAACGTTGGACGTCGCTCTACAAGGGAGAGAAAATATTCATCCTGGCACTTTAGTCAAAGTTTTCGAGATCAAGGGGAAGGCGTGAGAGCCATAGCTCGGCCCTTTCTCCCTCTTTCTCTTGGTCTCTCCCTCGGTTCATATACGAACGTCCGTAGTCGGAACGTCGCCACAGTCGCGTCCCTTCCCATCGAGAATAATAGGGAAAATAATTACTTCGCTATTCAATCGCACGGACGCAGAATTTTTTATCTTTCGCCATGGCGAAAATCAATCACGCAGCACGTGGAGTTATTGCTCGGTGCACGGGGATGGTATGCCGTGTGGGAAATTGATATACTTTGTGCCTTTCGGCACGCCGCGAGGCCCGATGGTGACGTGCTTGGATTTCTCCGTTCGTATCGCGTTCTGCATTGGCTCAATTATTTCTACTTGTATTTTCGGCAATCGCTTTTTTTTGTTATTTGTTTTCTATTTGGAAAGTTGCTTCGTGCCGCGGCGTGGAAATAACGTAGCGAGATATAATTTTCTGACGGCCCTCCGTCTCCCAGCTTGCCTTTCGGCCCCGAATCAAAATTCGCTCGGTTTTCAAGGTACTGAATATTAAAATGTGGACGAGCTCGATGTTGGAGGTGGCGAGATTGATAGTTGTTTGCTGGCTCGTCTAAAAACGAAAATGGAAGATAAAGGGAGAGAGAGGGAGAGGGAGAGAGAGAGAGAGAGAGAGAGAGAGAGAGAGAGAGAGAGAGACGCAAGTAAAGAGGAGGCAACAACCTATAGGGCACGTAATGTTTACGAAATCGTGCCGATACCGCGTTTTCGGATGGTCCAGAAGGGTCTTCCGTACACCGTGCACGTATATCACCCTAAAGAAAGGACCGAGCAATATACCGGGTGTTTTGTTATGAATGGATAATCCTGCAACTGTCAATAGGTCTGATAATGTCGTACCTTACAATGGCACAAATTGGAGCTCGTTTTTTTCTCCTTTTTCTCGCCTTCTTCTTTATGGCCTTAGGCCATAGTAACGGGTAACGGAAACTTCTCGAAACAGCTTTCTTCCAATTGGCGTGACAAATAACTTCAACAGTTTTCACTCGATTTACTTCAAATTCAAGGCGTAACCCCCACTTGTAGCGCGAAAAAAGGCCTTTTTCATGAATTTTTTTAAAGAAAACTACAAAACTTTTTTAACCGATCAATATACCATCTTAAAGAACACATCTTGAAGAACTTTCAGTAATTTTTATTATTGAAAAATATTACAATGTTTAGTGGCAAATGGCCGTCAATGAAATAATGTTTTTATATACACGGTTTGCGGTGACCAACATTGCGGCGAAGTGGATCATCTGAAAAAAAAATGCGGATGGATTTAGTCAAATATAAGTATAAACTAGTCTTTAATCGAAGGATTTTAAAAAATATTCATTTTTCACAAAATGGCGGACAGTCAAAGTTAATGGTTCGATTTTAACGAAAAAAACGGCCGTTTTTTGGCTATAAAACGGCTATTTTTTTCTAAAAGAAAAATCGGACGATTAAAGACTACATTTTTATGTATTAAATAAGCCTGCAAAATTTCAAGAAGATCGGTTCATCAGTGTTCGAGTAATCTTGGTCACCGACTTCAGAAATGCCATTTTGAGAAAAACGCGTTTAAAGTTTCTCTTTCAACGCTCTTTCAACGCGGATTCTTCGCTTTCAACGCTCATATCTTAGTCAATTTTGTTCGCATCGACTTGAAATTTTCAGGGCATATTCTCAGATACTTATACTTCAAAAAAATGCAATAAAAAAAATCGATTTTTTCAAAATCGCAAGTAGGGGTAACCCCTTAAAAGTAATGTTCCTAATTACATTTCGCAGAGAAGTACGTACGGAATTTCTGATTAATATAAAACTTTTCATTTTATGAGCAGTCTATGAGCAGTTATAACGAAAATTTTCACTGAAAATTCATTTCTTAAGTTCAAATGCCTACAACTTTTGAATAATTTTTTTTTTTAAATTCCGTACGTACTTCTTTAGGTATTCCAATGTAGATTGACGAGAATTTTTTTTTGGTTCTTGGTAAAAAATTGTGGACGCTCAATGTCACGCCGCGGAGCGCCGAAAAAAAGATAACGAAAGAAAAAATTAGTAGTCGGCCATTTTGTGCATCAAAAAAATATATATATTTTTTCTAACAGCTTGATATTTATACTAAATAGATGTGTAATTCATTTTATGAGTGAATCAGTTTTTCATACGACAAAAAATTGTTTAATTCGCACATGATTTTATACCTGTTACTGTCGCCTCAAAGAAAAAAAAATGTCGCCGAAGCTGCGAGCCGTAAAGAAATATTTAGAGGTCGCTCAAGCCTCCCAAAAATTCAAATTTTCGTTAAAAAATGGTTTTTTTTCGTCCACTTTTCACCCACGAATTCTACGCTTTATAATTTTTAAATCGACCTCACGAAAGCTCTTTCCGGGCAATGAATATTTAGTGGTCGCTCAAGGTTTTCGAAATTTACAATTACCGCCGAAAAATAAACCCGCATGCACTATAATTCCTTGTAGCATAAAAACAAAATAAACAGTGAAGTGTTAAATTTTCTGAATAATTTATTATAATGATTTAGTAAAAAACACCAATTAGACGATACGTGTTATTATGTATTATTGTATTATGGTGTCGCACGTCACGGAGTACAGCTACGATTGGTCCGCAGTTTGACCAACGAGACCAACTGTGGGACGCCATGCGCGGAAACATTACCATGCGCGGAAAACAGCTTCCATTTCAGTTTTACGAATAAAACGACCTACAATTTTGTTCACGGACAAGAGCTTTAAAGAACTATTTTATGAGAACAAAAGTTATAATTCTTGGATTAGAAGTGTGAGGTAAATGTGAAACATCTGTTTGTAAAGAAAAAAGGATTAATTGTTTTGAACATTTTACAAAGCGACAAATTTGAGTGAGAAGAGTAAAAAAAATGGCGGAAATTGGAAATTTCAAAGCTCTTGAGCGACCACTGAATATTCATTGGCCGGCTAGAGCTGTCGCGAGGTTAAGTTAAAAATTATAAAGCGTAAAATTCACGGGTGAGAAGTCGACGAAAACGAAAAGAATCGAATTTTTAATGAAAGTTTTTATTTTTGAGCGGCTTGGGCAACCCTTGAATATTTTTTGACCCCTCGCAGCTTTTGCGACAATGTTTTTTTCTTTAAGGCGTTTCTGTAGTTTCTCGGCTGTTTTTTTACGGCTTTTTCAATAATTTTTTACGGGCAAAGCATCGAAATAATAAATCTCATTGTTTTTGCACAATCTTTATTAACATTTAAATAAGCTTTACAAATTTTTTGAAGTCAAAATATATAATAGAATAAAAGTTATAGTGGCCGACAGGAAGACATCAAGTAAAAGAGGTGCTTGACGGTGACCAAGATTGCGGCTGTTCTGCTTATCTGAAATCAAAAAACCAAACGGCATTTTAATCTTCATATTTGAGACTAGCGATTGAACTAGAGTGAATTCTAAATTACAAAAATTGACTTTTTTATACACTTTTGAAAATTACATTCTATTTTTTACTCATTTTTTCTTAAGTTTTTCGCTCGTACAAAAAAAAACTATCAAAGCAATCATGATAATCCTAGTTCAATCGCTGGCTTATAACATATTAAAGATGCTGTATAAATTTGAACAAGATCGGTGCAGTAGTTTCTGAAATATCGTGGTCACCGTTTCGAAAAATGGTGTTTCGAGAAAAACGCGTTTGAAAGTATACCTGCTCCGTATACCTGCTCCGTTCCAGGGCCGTAACTTGTGAACCACTTCGAATATCGAAAAATCCTTTGGCACACATTTTCCACACATGTCGTAGATGTGATTTATGAAGAAAAAAAATCGATTTTTTCGACCCGAGAAACTAGAGGACCGCCTTAAAGAAGATAATTGGATGGTGCAAAGAAGGAAAGAAAAATGAGCTCAAATTTGTGCCACCCTATACTATATGCTGAAATTTCAGTTTAGTAAAAGTCCCACAGTTTTCAAGATTAAAATCATCTGCCTTGGATTTTTCGCATGCCATTTCTACAAATCATAACTTTTTTTACGTCGTTGAAAAAAATAAAATTCTTGATTATTTGTTTTATCTAGAAAAGTTTTCTTTTTAACCTTAAAAGTTAAGGAAATTTTATGAAAAAAGATCTTATGCAGAATTTTCATACAATCCAATTCAAAGTTCTGATTTTTCTACCCTGCAGTCCAAAAAAAAATGTACTACGCATATCGTGCCAATTACTTAAAAAAGTTGCTTAGTTATTGTCGATTCATATCATTAGTAGAAATGGCATGCGAAAAACCGAAAGCAGAGGATAAAAAAAATAACATAAATCCCAAGATCTCGAAAACCGAGGGACTTTTACGAAACTGAAATTTCAGCATATAGTAGGACATGATCCGACCTATCGACAGTTGCAGGATTATCCATTCATAACAGGCCACCCTGTATACATCTACGTATCTCGTATCAAAACTTGCCGTTCCATCGACCCTCATCGTTCGATCACTGACGAGACCCCGTCGCCCTTGTCAGACGTTATTCTACTCTGATATCGCGCGCGTCCGCGCGCTCCAGTGTATTAATATTGATGAGTGACGGAAAAGCCCTCGTTGTCAGCCACGTTCCAAACTTTACCCGTAAAACTGCCCGGTTAAAAGCGCAAACATGCAGCCAAAACAGAGACACCGCTGCTTTGGCGATAAACTTTTATTTAGCCCGCCTCCTCCGCCCTCCAACACCATCCGTGCTCTACCTCCTCGAAGTGGCGACTCGATCAAATCGCGATACAATAATAAAACTTTCGTACAACCGGACACTTTTTTGAAATGTTGAAAATTACGAAAATCACTAGTGGTGGAGAAAAAAGGTCGATTTTTGACGACGACTTTATCATTTGTTATTAACAAATTAATAAACGCATAGAAAAATTATATGAGCTATAACCATATCGGACGAATAGATTTCGAGTTACGACTTCCACCGTGAAACACAGCATCGAGAAAAACGCGAAAGAAAAAAAGGTCAATTGCAGCCGTGGGCCATATGATCTTTCACAAAAATCGTCATAGCGCGGTCGATTTTTTGGAATTTTTACAAAATGTTGGCTGAAAGTTAAAGTTACGACGCAAGGCTGTAAAACTAAGCCACAAAAAACGAATTTTAAAAATTTCAAGCTTATTCAAATCCCTCAACTCTTTCCCTTTTTTCGCGTTGCTGTGCTATTCACGTTTGGCGGTTTTCGGCTTTTGCGTTTGTTTTATATATGTACGATAGAGGGGTTCAAAAAAAATTATTTTTTTTTTCGCTGTCCTCAACGGAATATGTTACTACGTTATGAAAAAGTAATTCACACAAAATTTGAGAGGTCCAAACATTTTTTTTGTAGTGCTCAAACGACTTTTAATTTTTTCTCTTCGATTTTTCATCCATTTTTACTCCACCAATAGACATCATAATATATAATTCAAATAATTTATCCAACTTATGTTGAAAGAGATTGTCATTGAACGATTGAGTTTGATTTTCCCGTAAATAATTTTTTTTCAATGCTGCCCACTCCAGTCGTAATTTTTGTAACCTTTTGAAATTGATGCAAGGTCGATAAATTCCTATTCCGGTTTCGCTCCAAATATTAGTTATTTTGTCAATAACGTTTTGGGGACTCTCTCGAAAAGAAAATTTAAGGTGTTACCCCCACTTGCGATTTTGAAAAAATCAATTTTTTTATTGCAGTTTTTTGAAGTTTAAGTATCTGAGAATATGTCCTGAAAATTTCAAGTCGATCCGAACAAAATTGACTGAGATATGAGCGTTGAAAGAGAAGAATCAGCGTTTGAAAGAGCGTTGAAAGAGAAACTTTAAACGCGTTTTTCTCAAAATGGCATTTCTGAAGTCGGTGACCAAGATTACTCGAATACTAATGAACCGATCTTCTTGAAATTTTGCAGGCTTATTTAATACATAAAAATGTAGTCTTTAATCGTTCGATTTTTTTTTTCGAAAAAAAAAATGGCCGTTTTATAGCCAAAAAACGGCCGTTTTTGTTCGTTAAAATCGAACCATTAACTTTGACTGTCCGCCATTTTGTGAAAAATGAATATTTTTTAAAATCCTTCGATTAAAGACTAGTTTATACTTATATTTGACTAAATCCATCCGCATTTTTTTCTCAGATGATCCACTTCGCCGCAATGTTGGTCACCGCAAACCGTGTATATAAAAACATTATTTCATTGACGGCCATTTGCCCCTAAACAATGTAATATTTTTCAATAAAAAAATTACTGAAAGTTCTTCAAGATGTGTTCTTTAAGATGGTATATTGATCGATTAAAAAAGTTTTGTAGTTTTCTTTAAAAAAATTCATGAAAAAGGCCTTTTTGCGCTACAAGTGGGGGTAACGCCTTAAGTGTATTATGATGATGAAAGTATAGACTCAATGCTTCTCTATTCGTGGGTAATTTTCGCTCCACAAATTCTTCGATTTTCGACCCAATCGGATATATTTCGGCACTTTCACTATCGTCCAAACCCGCGATCATTTGTTACATTTTTGTTTTTACGTGTACTGTGACGAACCTCAATACAGCAACTACTGGAAACAGTCAAATGAATCGCGAATAGAACTCACGGAGAGTCAGAGAAACAAAGGTGCAGTAGCATCAATAGCGCCGCGGTCTGTAACTCTCGAATCCCTATGACTTTATTTTCTTACTCCAAAACAACATATTACTCCAAAAAAAAACACGCATACTTGTTAGACGTTCAGTGATGTGAACACCGTGTTATTATTCATCAAATGGTTGATATCATTTTCACAACCGAATTACATATATTGATTCTTAATCTGCAAATACAAATTGTTTATGGTAAAAAAAATATTCAAATAAAAATTGTGTATTGTCACAGAAAAAAATTAATCAAAACTTACATTGGATCACGCACTAACATTTTCTGCATCGAGATAAAAAATATAATACTCCGATAATCATGAAAAAAAAACATGAAAAAGGCGTTTGAGCATTAACTAAAAAATTGTTCAGAACCCTCAAATTTGGCAAAACTTTCTTTTTCTTAACATACCTCAATTTTCCGTTGAGAAAAAAAAACGATCTTTTTAACCACCCTAATGTACATATATAAATATCCCTTCATAACTCAACAATGTAAAAATCATAAAGTAGTTGACTTTATGGTAGGTTTCGATAAATAAAAAAACACGTATTAATTATTTTTTGAAAAACTTAATCAGGGAGCTTGTTATAAAGCAATAAAGGGAGCGTGACAGACATATTACATTGTGCTGCAACATTCCTTTATAATGTATGGAATGCTTTGAAGCAGTTGTCTTGCTTGTAGCACATAGCCACGCCAACATTTTCACACGCCGTTTGTCGTTTTTACAATTTTTTCGATTTGCGCAAACTTTACGCACACTCGAATCTTGCAATCTCACGATAAGTGAATTTCGAACCAACTTAGATGCGACTAACGCCATCTAGTTTGCATGAATTGCACTGAAAAACCGTAAAACGGTTTGAAGCCGTCGTGTGACATAGATTGAAAAAAGGATTACATGTCAATATGGGATTTTGTGAGGACTTGGATGGTGTTGTTACAGAATTGTCACACGGTGATACAAAGCGATATACACATATATATGGGGTGTACCCAATGGGTGCGAAGAAATCAAGGTCTGTGAGAATATAGAACGAAGGAGTGTCGCCCTGTTAATACCTTGTTGAATTTCCTCGAGAAAGTCAAGTCACCGTTTCAAAGCTCGTGTATTGCTACGGATATCGTTCTCCGTCACTCTGAAACTTCTTCGGCAGATCTCGGTTTGTGTCTTGTTCCCTCTTTTTTCATATATATATATATATATATATATATATATATATATATATATATATATATATATATATATATATATATATATATATATATATATATATAGGTGACTGTATAATCTTCGTGTCGCTCTGCTACACTGCTTCAAAGCTTGTACGCTGCTCTTCTTCTTCTTCTTCGAGTCTTACCCATGGGGTTGGCACTCGATGCATTATTTATAGAAACCCTGGAAACGTCTAATCCCCGTCTGAGACGGTCTTCTGACTAGGTGGCTTGGGGTCTCCGCGATTGTGCAGGAACACTCGACGAACTATATAAGTCTAGAGAGAGAGATAGAGTGAGAGAAAGCGAGATAGCGAGAAGAAGGAAGCGTACCGCCAGCTTGTCAGATTATGTGCAATACTGAATGAGGAAGTGACATGATGCCATTAGTCCACAGGGAACCGTCCTTTCTGTCCTATACCCCTTGTCTCTCTTCCATTTATTTTCCGTTCACATAAATATATAGATAGATATATATATGAACCAGCACCTCATCACTTCGTCTTCTCCTGCAATACTGCAGCTTTTTCCCTTTCGTCCCCTCCCCATATTTTTTAAGGCGATTCGAATACATGCAGAGTGTCACATGTGCATGTATGCACACATACAGTGAGTAAGCACACTTGTCGTACATTATACAACACACTTGAGGGGATTAGGTAAGAGGCCCCCGATCCTATCCAGCACATTGCTTGGCACAGTAAACATCGTGATTGGCCCTCACTAGCCAAGGGGTTGTTGCACCTTGTGGCACCTATGTACATTGCACAGCCATGTAGGAGTACGCACGATAGGGTATATTCCATCAGGCGCACATACAGCTGCTGTTATACGTAACTGAACCTTCATTGATCACATTCGTGAATATTCCCTCTAATATTCAGCAACTCGAATGAATATTCGTGTCGCGTGCAGGCTGGGGGCTAAGGCTTGAAATGGAGAAGCTGTTCGATGTTGGATTTTGGAAGTTGTTGGGAGACACATTTGGGGGAGAACGGATGCGTTTGGGGTTGGAATGATGATTGTTTTGTTGGGAATATTTATGGGTTGTTGGCGGAAGTTAGGAGAATGGATGATGATGGTACTGATGATCATGATCATTGTAATGGTGATAGCGATGATGGGGATGATGATGACGTTGACGATGACGATGACGATGATGACGACGGTGATGGCGATGATAATAATGATGATGATCACGATGATGATGAAGATGACGATGAATATGATGATCACGATGATGATGACGATGACGATGACGATGATGACGATGACGATGACGATGATGATGACGATGATGACGATGATGACGATGACGATGATGACGATGACGATGATGACGATGACGATGATGACGATGATGACGATGACGATGATGACGATGATGACGATGATGACGATGACGATGATGACGATGACGATGACGATGATGACGATGACGATAACGACGATGACGATGACGATAACGACGATGACGATGATGACGACGATGATGATGATGACGATGATGACGATGATGACGATGATGACGATGATGACGATGATGACGATGATGACGATGATGACGATGATGACGATGATGACGATGATGACGATGATGACGATGATGACGATGATGACGATGATGACGATTATGACGATGATGACGATGACGACGATGATGACGATGATGACGGTGATGAAGATGATGACGATGATGACGATGATGACGATGATGACGATGATGACGATGACGACGATGATGACGATGATGACGATGATGACGATGATGACGATGATGACGATGATGACGATGATGATGATGATGGCGATGATGATGATGATGACGATGATGACGATGATGACGATGACGATGACGATGATGACAGTGATTCTGATGATTACCGTGATCGTTACAATTCCATTTTTCGTTCGTGTTTTAGTACCAGCGAGACGGACACAAGTGCTGAATCGAGCGTCGAGAG